>JALJAT010000435.1:0-15933 GCA_034768735.1 Schistosoma mekongi | reverse complement strand
GTATCATTCCACGTTTGATATTGGTTCCATGCCAATTAGTACTTATTAAGTATATCAGACATTGGAAGAAAAGATATCAACTTTTTCATGTAGTGTGTACAAAAGAAGGGTTGTACAACGAAAACAATAGATAAAGAGTAATAGAAATATCCACAAATTTTGTTATACAACCCTTCTTTTGCACACACTACATGATACAATTGATTTTTTTTCAATAGTCTGATATACTTGATAAACTACGATAAATATGATAAATATGTAAAAGAATTCATTGGAAAGAAAATTTTCTTCACTGAAATGTTTTTACTTTCCTAACTGATGCAAAGAAGTCTAAATTAGATACTACATATTGACCTGAGTTATTGAACCATTTAAAACTGTGAGGTTTTCAACAGCTGTTTCATTCTAGTACTTTACTTTTCATTAGTGTGCCCTCATTCGGAACTGGACCAAGAGGAATCAAGTTTTATGGCGAGAGCTTGACCAATAGACTACTGAGCTAGCATCCATCAATCAACATTAGTAACCTCATTTATTGCCGACACGGTTTTACTTCACTGGTCGCATCTTACTAGAGTTCCAGAACCACCTGAAATTATTTCCCTATTAGCTGATGTTAATTATGATCGGGTATCAGTGTTGAATGGAGAATACTGGTGAGCGGCCTATACTCCTCTCTGAGGGGTAACGGGCGTAAGTAAGTATGTATCATGGATTGACCATCGTGATATTGAGTTCACGTTCAACAATCTTCAATGCTAGTGTATAAATAGTTCATCGTTGTCACTAGTTAGTTCAGTTAGTATTTTTAACAGCATTTCTGACCATCATTATTGCAATAAGTTGTCCAACATCTTAGCAAAATCCACACAATACCCAAACTCGAAACTAGGACTGATCGGAAGCAACCAGTTAACTAAGGTGACTGGGTCATTTAATTGATCTGTGTTTATTTAACACAAAGTCATAAGTACAAATCTTATTTTGAGAAATGGAGTGGTAAGACTAACCTACAAAGTGTAACTGAAAGTTAATTGCTCTTAATAAATGACCTGACTGTAGTTGAAATTAGGATTCACCTGCACATGGTTGAAATCCTTTAATCAATGAAGATTTCAGTTGTAGTAATTGAACAATTTTCAACTTGAGTATGACTGTTCTCCATCACTAGGTTTTATTTGAAATATTTTTACACATCTAATAAAACAACTCTTTTACGTTATTATTTTCATATACCTTTAAGTTTCTAGATAATGTTTGTGCTTTTTTGACCCTCAGCTAAATTAAATTCAAAATCACGTATTAGTCAAGGTGATCAGTTGAATAAAATAAAAGCAATGAGACGTTCAAATCAACAGCGTGCAAGTGAATTTCAAAAACAATAAACCCGATTTGACAAATAATAATAGTAATTTGCATAGTAACCTCAGTCGTCCATCATATAGTTCTTCAGATTTAAACACATTGTATCATGTTTCATCTTCATATGCATCATCCATGACAAATGTACAAGACCAATCATCTAGATCTGCAGTAATTTATTCATCTAGTCTTGATAACTTTAATTTTAATTCATCGCATTCAAGTACGAAAAACAATAAATGTCAACATGTATCTCCGATAGATTCAAATAAAGTTTCAAAATTAAAGTCTGTTGTGCATACATTTACCCCATCCACTGTATCCCCAAGTTGTCCTCCACGTTTTACTCGGTATTCAAATCGTCAATCATCAAGTCGTCATGGTGGTTCGATTACAGTTAAAGTTCGGTAAGACGTTTTCCTTGTCGTTCTATTATGGATCTTGTTTTTAAGTACAGATTTATATGACATACAGACTTCTGCCAATTCAAAGCTATACGTGCCACTAGGTTGAATGGTTTCTTGACTGAGCTGTGTGTAGTCTAAATGTATCTAGTGTGGAATATTTTAAAGTCCTTACTTGAAGTAAATAGTGATTGTGTTATCCAGAACAACAATTGTAATATAGACAGACAGACAGACAATTACAACGTAGAACTTGGTACATGCGTACGTCAGTTCAAGTTGCCATGCCTCAATTAGCAGATAGAGATTAAATTGTCGAATCAAATCCCAGAGTAGGGAAGGTAGTAGCAGAGTTAGTATTCATGGAAGGGAATAGAGACCGAGAACATTTAAGAAAATATGATTCAGTAAAGAGAAAATTATGATAAGTTCAGAAACTTAGGATTTGGAGGAAGACAAGGAGTGGATGCACCTGCGCCATTGCCAACGATTTTGAGCCATATCACCCAAAGTCTCTAACCATTTATTACGAGCGTCACGCGGACCCCAACTGGGTAGTCTGCACCTATTAGCATGGCTCAGCCCAATTGTCAATGACTTCATGGACTGGTGCCATGTTTTGGTTTGGCCGCCCCTAGCTTTCTTCCAGCCTACTCCTACACCAGACAGCATTGCTTGTCGAGGTAGACGGTGGTCAGGCATACGTAACACATGTCCTAACCACCTTAGCTGATGAAGATTTACTACTTCATCAATAGACTTACCGTATCTACCTAGTACTCTATTCCTAACCTACGTATTGCTTACTCGGTGGTCCCAGAAAACACGAGCAATGCTTCGAAGACATCTATGATCGAATACCAGGAGCCTACGAATATCCTCTATCCTTAATGGCCATGTTTCACATCCATAAAGTAAGACGGACCGAACTACTGCGCAATAAACGCGTCCTTTGGTCAGTAGTCGGATGTCTCGCCTTACGTATACGAGCCGAGATTTCAGTAGACACCAGACCGTCAGGGCTGATGAGGCTGCCAAGATAAGTGAAGCGGTCAACACATTCAACTGCCTCACTCCCTATCACTAACTTCGGTACCGAATCAAGCCAATCCTGAAGTAACATTTTGCATTTGGGTGGAGAGAATCGCATCCCAAACATCCTTACATTCTTGTTTAAGGTAGTCAAAAGATTCTGCATTTTATCAGCATCTTCGCCTAAGAGAACTATATCATCTGCATATTCTAAGTCAGCTAGTTTATCTCCTGGAAGGAGGTCAACCCCACCGAAGTCAGTCGATGAAAATGTCAACTCTAAGAGTATATCAATGATAAAATTAAATAAAAATGGGGAAAGCGGACAACCTTGACGAACACCACTTGTGGTAATCAGTTCTGATGGCAATCTGCCGTAAGCTTTCACTCGACATGCGGTGTTCAAGTAGAGAGCTTGTATAAGGTTAATGTACTTCTGTGGTACGCCTTTCATTGACAGACATTGCCACATAACCTTACGATCAATAGAGTCAAATGCCGCCTTAAGGTCAAGGAATACAACTATTGTTGGACGTCTAAAAGTGTGTCTATGTTCCAGAACCTGCCGAAGTGTGAATAGGTGGTCTATACAGCCACGCCCAGGTCTGAAACCACCTTGGTTCTCTCTAGTCTGCTCTTCACGAGCTTTAGTTAGGCGTCGAAGTATGATTGAAGCTAATATTTTGGACACTATATTAATTAAGCTAATTCCTCGGTAATTGTCACAGGAGGACTTCTGTCCTTTCTTATAGATTGGAACAATTAGTGTTTGAGACCAGTCAGATGGGTGCCTTTCGGTTTCGTCTAATCTACCTACTTGGGCATTACAGTCACCAGCCATAATCACTACATCAGTACCCTTAGCTTTACGAAGGAAGTCTGAAAGCTTTCTGTAAAATTCATCTTTTACTTCATCAGAGATGCAATCAGTGAGAGCGTAGGCAGAGACAACAAAGGGGCAACGGCATGTGTCCCTATCTTTCCGAGTTCTTACCGTCCCGTTTAGACGGACAGCGCATAAGCGACTGTCTATGGGAATCCAGTCAAGGAGAGCCTGTTCAGCTGTTGAACTTAGTGCTATACCTACACCAGCAAGGCCTCGAGTGGTAGCGGTGGGGTCTCCGGAAACACGAAGGGTGAACCGAACCGGTTCTTTGTTTTCACAAGGTGAGGTCAGGTGAATGATTGTACTTGGATCCTGTATACGCGTTTCAGAGACACAACAGACATCGATGGAACGAGAATTAAGGGTCATGGCTAGGGAGGCCTGTTGTCCTATTTGGCCTAAGGTTCGAACGTTAAAAGCTCGGATATGTAGTTTAGTGCGGGGTTTCAGGAGACCAGGAATAACGTTTCATGAACTCAAACCATTATCATTAGAGGCGTGAGGTGATAAGGTCAGGCTCGTCGGGTTAATCGTGGGAATAAGGGAGTTATTGAGAGTTGAGGGTGAGATTTGACCTCGAGCAAAATGATCGCTTGTGCTGTTAGAGGTATAATGGCGGTTATCACTTCCCGGTTGCCCACACCGTGGAAGGGTCATTCTTGAGGAACCTGAAAGAGAAAGAGGATTAGAAGAGGTCGTGATGACCTGAGAGTGTGACCGCAGTGTCCAGGGGACAGCTGTTTGAGGTCGGTCGAGTACATTAATTGTTGCTCCGGTTGTCAGAAGGAGGGGGCATCGGTCTCATGGCTTCCGAAGGAACTCGGCTTTCACCATGAAGCGTCATATTGGTCCTCCCATTTCCCAGGGCAGAGTTAGAATGGTTATATAGGTTTTTACTCGTGAACTGTTTTTTAGCATGATAGTTATTTTACGGGATGGGGTTGCTAACCCCATGCCCAACCCTCCTCCTTTATCCGGGCTTGGGACCAGCAGCAACCCTGTGGGGGCTACAGGCGGAGTTACGATTGTAATATCGAAGGTCCCAATGTTTGTCTTCCACTAGATCGTGAGTTTCAGAATTATTTTGCACCTCTAGTTTTTCTAATGAATTCTTTCTTTCTAATCATATTTTTGGTGTGTAATCCCTTGTAATATCACTGAGTATACTACTGTTACATCAACTACTACTTTGACTGCTTTGGTATACATTTCGCTGAATTAATGTGGCATGATAACATTGATCGTTGCACACATGTATCAGGTTCTACGTGGCTCTCAACACTAAGTTCTGTAAGATTATAAGGTAAGTGTTTGGAAGCGATTAAAAAGATTGTTCTATAGCATCGGTTCATATAATTTTGGAGTCTTTTTGTGTATATTTTCCTATGGTGTATTTTTGTTATTATGTTAAAATTCTATTCACTAAAACATTGTTACTATGATACATTAATTTCGATGTTGTAGTACGTATTTTGATAAGATAGCGAAAAAACATAGGTATCATTTGATGTTTAACTTCTTTTGCTTTTCAATTATTGTACCTAATGATGAGTCTTGTTCCACAACTGTTGATGATTTGTAGTGCCACATAGTTACCCATTATTTGTCTACCTTGAACCATATCAGGCACTTATAAGTGGTATATGCGAGCAGAAGCCTTGCTTCTAAGTGTATGCGTTTTAGAAAAATCATCAGCACTTATAGTTTGTTTACACACAAGTTATCCATTAACGATTTGATATAACTAAGAACTTTGTATTATATATATATATATATATATATATATATATATATATCCTTTCAAAAACTGTCGCTCCTCACCTTTACGTTTGCCTAGGGATGTGATTCACAATATGTTACTGCCAAGCTAAAAGTGTGAATTATTAAAAGTTCCTATATAGAAGAGTGAGCTAATATACTTTCACAGTTAGAAGGGATTGCTTGTTGTTTATCATACAATTTGTAGCGTCTGAACTCTCGACATTACGGTAAACGTTAACTTAATTTTATTTCAAGCTCTTTTAACTGAAAATAAGTAGGCATAACTTGTAGCTAGTTAGGTTCTAAAATTACAATCCGTCCAAGCGAATGCAGTTTCTTTGTTATTAGTACTAAACATAAGTGTAACTTTTATCAAAGGTTTTATTTCAAGCTCATACTCCAAATACTTTTGTGTTTTTCATCAAGTTTATCTGACATATTCACAGAATCCCGTCTGTTAAAATGGAATCTTCTTTAAAAAATACACTCTTTAGCCCTTTTAGCCCCCCTAAATAAACTGCAAAATGGCCAAAATTATTAAATTTAACACACCTATACTAAATATTACAAACGTTGTGAATATTACTAATCATATTAGTTGTTCCATTAGTCATTTTTTATTATTGTGCATGTTCAAACCTGATGTGTGTGATTGGAACCAATGAATCATATCTTTTTCTTTTAATTAATTCTGCGGTATCTGGCGTTAAGTTCTATAATGAATATCATTTTAAGATAGTACATAATTCTTAATATTACGATCCCTATTTTCGATTTGTTACATTTTCTTCTGCTTGGTTTATAGCAATCGTTTAGGAGCGAAACGTACTAAGCCACTACCGACCTTTACTTTTACTGATCCTAATAATGTCACTATACCTGACAATAATCTTGATAAGCAACGATTATTGGTTAACTCAATGTGAATGTTTGCTAACCGAGGGGTCACATCATTGAACAATACTGCTGTGCCAATGATGGTTGATAATATGTCAGCACCATCTATGAACAATACATCAGCTACAAGAAAGTCTAATTTTGGACATACATTTTCTACTTCTGCTAGTATTAGACGGATTAATAGAAACGATGATAATAGTAATTTAATGAATATTCCTGTATATGATAGTATTGTACATAGTAAGAGAGATACGTTTATCAATACAAAATACACTTCATTATCTTCTAGTAATCAAAATAGTTTCAACAATGTTTTAAATTCAATCACATTAGATTATAATAATATTTTAAGCAATAATAATAATAGCAACAGTAATAATAGTCATAGTCCAATAAAAAAACCAACGTATAATCTTAGACAGAATGTACGCATGGAACAACAGGAACAAAAGTCGTATGCAGATTCAAAGACACATCCACAGCATGATCTCCTATATAAACAAAGATCTGCTACGACTTGCTGTTTGCCCCACTAAAACGTCAAATCATATTTATACATCTCCTGAGTTCAAACCTGCTTCTAATTATCACCCTGCAAAATCTCCAGGAACTAAAACGATTCGGTTACCTATGTAAGTCATCTTTATATGTTTTTATGCCTTGTTGAATACAGTGATATGCATATTGTTGCTTGCATAATTTATCGATCAACGTTAATTTTACAGATAATAATAACCTATAATATTAGGTAATTATCGACAGTTGGTAGGATACCCTGTTTGATTTTGGTCTCGTGATAGTTTATAATCGTTAGCAAGACATCTACAATATTGATAGGATTAATTCTTCATCTTGTGGGTTTCAAAACAACGTGATCGACAATGGAACCAATAATAATGTGGTTATAACGCTATGGTAATCATCAGCCGTTGTAAACCATATGCGCAGTTGAGTATTACTGTAATGGAGATTGTGACTGTAAAACTCACTTTAATTAATGTATAGAGTTTGTAGTTTGTGTAGTGAAATATGTTGTATTTCGAGAACGTGCGGCCAATCACATTATGCAAAGAACGGTAACTTCGAGAGAAACAGCGAGGATGCGCACACTTCTGCTCTTGTCATTACTAGCCTCCCAAAGACCGAATGAAGAGCACAAGACGACTGAGCCAACTAATAGACGGAATCAAATTATATTTCAAAAATGTCTTTATTTACATTAAACACTCGCCGTTGTCTTTTCGTTGTTTCTGCCTACGCTCCCACTGACTACAGCCTGGATAAAGTCAAAGATGACTTTTACAGAAAACTTTCTGAACTTCTTCATAGGGCCAAACACTCGGATTCGGTACTCATGGCTGGTGATTTTAACACCCAAATAGGTAGCTTGAACCAGTCTGAAAGACATTTAGGTGGATGCTTCAGTGTTCCAACTCAGGACGGATAACGACAACTGTCTACTACAACTATGATTAGACAGTCGTTTATTTCTAACAAACACGAACTTTAAGCATAAGGAGAGACATCGTGTAACATGGCGACCTCCTGGTCCTATCCAAGGGTGGACTCAAATAGACCATATTGCGATTAGTTACCGTTGGAGAGGCTCTATAGAAGATTTTCGATCTTTCTGGAGTACGTGTTTGGATTCCGACCACGCTCTAGTGAGAGCACGCGTTTGCTTGCATCTTAATGGGCGAAGAAAAACTACCACAGGAAAATCCATTAGAATTCAGTCCAACAACGAGTCAGACAAGAGCAAATTCCAGAAACAACCGACGAATCACCTAGGCAATTATAAAGATGCGTCCCAACTAGATACTGCCTGGCAAGATGTTCAAATAGCTGTGGCATTTAAAGTTACATCTATCAAGGACGTAAATCGACATTAAAAGAAAAACCAGTGGATCACGATGGCTTCTGTTGCATTGATAGACTCCTTAAAACTTATCCTATCAGGCTCCGAACAAAATGAGGAGTGAAGACAAATCAGATATAAACAATCAAGAAGTCTTCGGAACGACTGTATGTAGTAGTGGGTAACGAAAGCAATGGAAATGGAAAAGGCAGCGGCGTTAGGTAACACTAGACAACTCCTCAAGTTAATAACAGAAACCGGGGCTAAAAAATCCAGCGTTAGTGAGACAATTTCCGAAAAAGATGGAAAGCTTATTAGCTCTCAGTCTAGACGTTTAGAACGATGGCCTGAACACTTCAAGGAGCAGTTCAAATGGCCTTCAGCCGCTCTAAATCTTCCCACTATTTCGAGACAGCCAGAGTGGAAAGTCGACTTAGGTCCCCCGACTCTTATCGAAGTCGAAAAGTTATAACCAATCTAAGGCGAGGCAAAGCAGCGGGTTCAGACGGATTATTCCCAGAGGTGTTTAACGATGGTGGTCCCACATTGAAGATTAGGCAGACTGGTATTTTGACTAAGGTTTGGGAACTTGACATAATTCCGTCTGACTGGTGTCGATCGTTAATCGTCCCAGTATGTAAGAAAGTATCCAAAATCGTCCTGTGATAACCATAGAGGAATTAGTTTGACTAATGTAGTGTCTAAAATACTAGCTTCTATAATTATCAGACGCTTAACTGCAACTCGTGATCGACAAATACGAGAAAATCAATCTGGTTTCAGACCTGGTCGTGGTTTTGTTGACCAGATATTCACCATTCGTCAGAGTTTAGAACACAGACAAACTTTTCAGCACCCGACAATGGTGGTTTTTTTCGATTTGAAAACAGCATTTGACTCTGTAGACCGTAAAGTTCAATGGCAGTGTCTTTCATTGAAAGGCGTGCCCCAAAAGTGCATAAAACTTGTTAAAGCTCTTTATTCAAACACTATTAGTCGTGTCAGAGCATATGGCGAACTGTCATCTGGACTTGTAACCTCAAGTGGTGTCCGCCAAAGCTACCCACTTTCCCCATTTTTGTTTAAATTTATAGTCGATTTACTGTTGAAAATTACACTCTTGTCTTCTGACTTTTCAGGAATTATTCTCCTACCAGGAGATCCACTTATTGACTTAGAATATGCTGACGATATATTCCTGTTCGGCGTAGACGCTGATACGATGCAGAAACCTTAAACAGCAATAAACTCGAATGCAAGCTTTTTCGGAATGAGTTTCTCCCCTTCTAAATGCAAACTATTGCTCCAGAACTGGTCTACGTCAACACATGAGCTAAAGATAGGGAGTCAAGTAGTTGAGCACGTCGGCCACTTCACTTATCTTGGAAGTCTGATTAGCTCTGTTGAGTTGGTCTCTGACGAAATATCAGTACGAATTCAAAATGCTCGTTTGGCTTTTGCCAACTTACGTCACCTATGGCGTAGATGAGATATTTGTCTCTTAACGAAGGGAAGAGTGTACTGCTCAACAGCTTGCTTTGTCTTAATGTATGGGTGTGAGACGTGGCCATTAAGAGTAGACGACACTCGAAGGTTATTAGTTTTTTGCCATCCATATCTTCGAAACATCGCTCGCATCAGCTGACACCACTGAGTAAGTAATAACGAGTTTAGACAATGAGTGTTAGGCAAAGGTGACAAATCAGTTGATGTGGTTGTGAATCGTCATTAACTGAGGTGCTTGGGACATGTGTTACGTATGCTCAACCACCGTCTATCTAGTCACGCGGTGTTGGCTAATATATGAGTTGGATGGGAGAGAGTTAGAGGCGGCCAAACCAAAACATGACATCAGTCCATGAAGTCACTGACTTCTAGTTTTGATCGTATCGGTAGCTGCAGACTACCTGGATGGGGTCCTCGCGATTACCGTAACCAGTGGCTAGAAACACTGAGTGACATGGCCCAGCATCTATCACAGTGACGCAGATATATTCACTCATTGTCCTCCCTTAAATCGTGAGCTTTAAATTATTATTTTATAACTTTCTTTCCACGCTCCCTGAACTATATTCTATATGTTCACGCTTCGTGTTATTATTATTATTATTATTATTACTATTATAATTGAAGTAACTTCTAATAATGTGGTTTTAATCTTGCGGTGCTGATGGGGGGTATGACAATTTGGACCGATGCACACATATACCAGGTCCTATGTTGATCATACTTACCTGCTTCATATTGGATCAAAACCTGAATGATATCTGTTTTATAATTTAGTAGCTACCAAAGTTTGTTATGCCCTATTTATGCTGCTGTCTGTTTAACCTCAATCTTCCCACCTGCTCACTGATCAAACCAAGTGCTTTGGAAGTGGGCATATTTCGTAACTGAGTAGGACATCATTATACTTTGAAGATACTTTATTCACTCGAAATAATCAATCAGCGACAATGGCAAAATCATCAGCAGTTAGTAATCCAATTGACAAACTGTCAAGAGGACCATATTTTACTAGATCTTTTCGTGTTAAAGCACTCCACAATTCTGTCACAGATTTATCTGATATATTAATTAGATCTGAACTATCGGATTATTCAAATAGTAGTACTTACGAATCGTTGCCTTCAAGTGCTCAAAATTCCAATGCATCCATTAATCTTCACTTAAGTCTATCCCCTTCATCATTGTCAAGTGAATCATCTATGTTTATCAGTCAAACAGGAATATTATGTGCTTCACTTCCATCAAGAGTTCATTTTCATCGCCCAAGAGTAGCAACAAACAACAGTGATCAAAATCATGTGAATGTAAGTATTTTCTTAGAATCCCCTTTTCATAAGCGCATTATACTAACAATTCCTACTTACAATACAACGGAGCAATCTATTCTTGTCTGTACAAAATAGTGTATGTCCATTCATTCTGTGTCAGCCTTTTGTCAAATAATATTAAGAAGTATTTAACTCCGCCTGTAGCCCCTAGGGTTGCTGCCGGTCCCAAGCCCGGATAAAGGAGGAGGGTTAGGCATGGGGCTAGCAACCCCATCCCGTAAAACAGCAAACGTGCTAAAAAACGCTAACCAGTAAAAACCTTTATAACCATTTTTACTCTGCCCTGGGAGTTGGAAGGTATGTTATGACGCCTCATGGTGAAAGCCGAGTTTCTTCGGAAGCCACGAGGCCGATGTCTCTTCTGACAACCAGAGCAACAATTAATATAGGTACGTGGAATGTCCGCACGCTGTGGGAAACAGGGAGGACCATGCAAATAGCTGAAGAAATGAAAAGATACAACCTAAAGATACTTGGAATAAGCGAAACGCATTGGGTGCAAGCTGGACAGCAACGGTTATCCTCGGGAAATGTGCTTTTATACTCCGGCCACGAAGAAGAAAACGCCCCCCACACACAAGGAGTAGCATTGGTGTTATCCCAAGATGCATGGAAGTCTCTTATAAGATGGAAACCTCATGGACCTAGGATCATCACAGCATCTTTCAAGACGAAGAAGGAAGGGATTGCAATGAATGTCATCCAGTGCTACGCACCCACCAATGACAGTCACGAAGACGACAAAGACCAGTTCTACGCGAGGCTGCAGTCAATCATCGAGAAATGTTCAGCCAAGGACCTGACCATTCTGATGGGCGACTTCAACGCCAAGGTCGGAGTGGATAACACCGGGCATGAAGACATCATGGGACAACATGGACTGGGAGAGAGGAATGATAACGGTGAGAGGTTTGTGAACTTATGTGCCTTCAACAAAATGATTATAGGTGACACCATTTTCTCCCACAAACGTATACACAAAACTACACGGGTTTCACCGGACCACATTACGGAGAACCAAATCGACCACATCTGCATCAATAAGAAGTTTAGAAGGACCATGGATGACGTAAGAGCAAGGAGAGGAGCCGACATAGCTTCAGATCACCATTTGGTGGTAACTAAAATGAAACTGAAGCTGAGGAAGCACTGGACAACTGGAGCAGCAGTATTACACAAGTTTAATACAGCCCTTCTCCGGGATACTAACAAACGCAACGAATTCTAATTAATTCTCAGCAACAAGTTCCAGGCATTTCATGATCTACTAGAAAAAGGTGGAACTAATATGGAAGACAACTGGAAAGAGATTAAGGGAACAATAACCTCAACATGTCAGGAGGTTTTGGGTCTCAAGAAACAACACCAAAAAGAGTGGATTTCTGTTAGTACTCTGGACAAGATCCAAGAAAGGAGGAACAGAAAGACAGCTATTAATAACAGTCGGACAAGAGCAGAGAAAGCCAAGGCACAGGCCGAATACACCGAAGTCAACAAGCAAGTGAAGAGGAGCATCAGGTTGGATAAACGAAAATTTGTTGAGGACCTAGCAATGACAGCGGAAAAAGCTGCAAGAGAAGGAAATATGAGGCTCCTATACGATACAACGAAGAAGCTAGCTGGGAAATTCAACAAGCCAGACCGGCCAATCAAGAACAAGGCTGGCAAACCAATCACTGAAGTGCATGAACAACGGAACAGGTGGGTAGAGCACTTCCAAGAACTCTTGAATAGACCAGCCCCACTGAACCCACCAGTCATCGAAGCAGCAGCCACGGATCTCCCTATAAGCACAGACCCACCAACAGTCGAAGAAATCAAAATGGCCATCAGACAGATCAAGTGTGGCAAGTCAGCAGGACCAGACAACATACTAACTCAGCGGAGGCACTGAGACAGATATAGAAACAACTTCAAAGATACTCCACATTCTCTTCAGGAAGATTTGGGAGGAAGAACAAGTTCCAGCAGACTGGAAAGAAGGGTACCTCATCAAGATACCAAAGAAAGGCGATCTCAGCAATTGTGAGAACTACAGAGGCATTACTCTACTTTCAGTACCAGGAAAGGTCTTCAACAGAGTGTTATTGAACAGATTAAAGGGCCCAGTCGACGGCCAACTCCGAGATCAACAGGCTGGATTCCGTAAAGATCGATCATGTACCGATCAAATCGCCACTCTACGGTTCATTGTTGAACAATCAATTGAATGGAATTCACCACTTTACATCAACTTCATCGACTATGAAAAGGCATTCGACAGCGTGGATAGGAGAATATTATGGAGCCTTCTACGACATTACGGCGTACCCGAGAAGATAGTCAACATCATTCGAAATTCTTACGACGACTACATTGTAAAATCGTGCATGGAGGTGAGCTCACAGATTCATTCGAAGTAAAGACCGGTGTCAGACAAGGCTGCTTACTCTCGCCCTTCCTCTTCCTACTGGTCATCGACTGGATCATGAAGACTGCAACATCTGAAGGCACTCTCGGAATACAATGGACAACATCGACGCAACTAGATGACTTGGACTTTGCAGATGACCTAGCTCTTCTTTCTCACACACATCATCAAATGCAGAAGAAGACCAACAATATAGCAGCAGCCTCAGCAGCAGTAGGCCTCAACATACACAAAGGGAAAAGCAAGATCCTCCGATACAAAACAACAAACACTAACCCAATTACACTTGACGGAGAAATTCTGGAAGACGTTGAAACCTTTACATATTTGGGCAGCATCATCGACAAACGAGGAGGGTCTGATTCGGATGTGAAGGCGCGGATTGGTAAGGCAAGGGCAGCATTTCTACAACTGAAAAACATCTGGAACTCAAACCAACTGTCAGTCAATATAAAAGTCAAAATTTTCAACACCAATGTGTAGACAGTCAGTCCTGTTGTATGGAGCTGAAACTTGGGGAACTACGAAAAGTATCCTACAGAAGATACAAGTATTTATAAACAACTGTCTGTGTAGGATTCTTCGGATCTGTTGGCCAGATACCATCAACAACAACCTGTTGTGGCAGAGAACTAATCAACTTCCAGTTGAGGAAGAAATTAGGAAAAGACGCTGGAGATGGATTGGGCACACACTGAGGAAACCATCAAACTGTGTCACAAGACAAGCACTGACTTGGAATCCTAAAGGCCACAGAAACAGAGGAAGACCCAAGAACACATTGCGTCGGGAATTGGAAACAGACAATAAGAGAATGAACAGCACTTGGGAAGAGCTAGAACGGAAACCCCAGGACAGAGTTGGCTGGAGAATGATGGTGGGCGGTCTATGATCAACTTGGAGTAACAGGCATTGATTGATTGATTGATTAAGAAGTATTTGTCTGCAAATGTATAAATCAACTAAACATCATAAAATATCATACATAGTTCACTTGATCCAAGTTACTTTAAATACACAACTTGGATAAAGGTTTTCTTTGATTAACAAGTTCTTAATTAGATTAATCAACTCACTTAATTCACTTGCTACTTTTAAATTGCATCAGTAATAATAATCAATTTGTACTCAAAAAATTAATTTTTTAAAAGCCTTTAAAACGCTCCGTTGACTCTTTATCGTGTCGTGACTTAGTATAACTAAATAATTGGTCCTGTCTGATTTTAATACAGAATAACTAGGTTGTAAATATTTTAACACTGTTATGACATTGGTTTCTGATTTTTGTATATATTAGGACACTGGTGATCTTCTGGACAAGTATTTATGGTTAGTATCATTTTGGATGACAACCTGCAGTTACTATATTAGTTCCAACGCACAGTTTTGTATAACTATATATATCTTTAAACTCCGTCTGTAGCCCTCCTAGGGTTACTGCCGGTCCCAAGCCCGGGTAAAGGAGGAGGGTTGGGCATGGGGCTAGCACCCCCATCCCGTAAAAACCCAAACTTGCTAAAAAAACGCAAACCAGAATAAACAAGATAAACCATTTAAACTCTGCCCTGGGAGTGGAAGGATATATGACGCCTCATGATGAAAGCCTAAATTCTTCGGAAGTCATGAGGCCGATGCCCCCCCTTCTAACAACCAGAGCAAATATTTTATAGGTACATGGAATGTTCGAACAATGTGGGAGAGCGGGAAGACAAATCAAATAGCTGCAGAAATGAAGAGATACAACTTGACAATACTCGGAATCAGCGAAACTCATTGGACTCAAGCTGGACAGAAAACATTAGGTTCGGGAGAGACGCTACTATACTCCGGCCACGAAGAGGAAAATGCTCCCCACACTCAAGGAGTTGCTCTGATGCTGTCCAAAGAGGCACGTAATGCACTTGTGGGATGGGAACCAAATGGACCCAGGATCATCAAAGCATCTTTCAAAACAATGAAGAAAGGGATTACAATGAATATTATCCAATGCTATGCACCAACCAACGACGAAGACAAAGATCAGTTTTACGATAGACTGCAATCAATTATAGCAAAGTGTCGAGGAAAGGATCTGACAATACTGATGGGAGACCTCAACGCCAAAGTCGGAATGGACAACACTGGATATGAAGAAATCATGGGATGACAAGGACTGGGAGACAGAAATGACAATGGTGAAAGATTTACAAGCCTATGTGCTTTCAACAAATTGGTTATAGGTGGTACAATATTCGCCCACAAACGCATACACAAGGCTACATGGGTCTCACCGGATCATACTACTGAGAATCAAATCGATCATATATGTATCAATAAAAAATTTAGAAGATCAATGGAAAATGTAAGAACCAGGAGAGGAGCTGACATAGCTTCAAACCACCACTTGGTGGTTTCTAAAATAAAACTGAAGCTAAAGAAGCAGTGGACAACTGGAGTGTCAGCAGTACAACGGTTCAATACAGGCTTCTCCGAGACACGACAAA
>JALJAT010000434.1:0-15943 GCA_034768735.1 Schistosoma mekongi | reverse complement strand
AAGAACATCTCGTGTCCCTTGTTTTTTAGAAAACTGCCATTTCCTTGCCACATTGACAAGTTGATGATTTCCTTACCAATCTCATAGTTTGCGACGAACAACTAGATTTTTATCGCTACTAGAATCTAGACCCTCGAATGTTAGATGTCTTTAAAGTGTCCGCCGTGACCTTGAAACGCTTCCTCCGTTCCTCATTGTTTTGGCTGTAAAGTCATATCCACCGTAAATCGCGTAGCTTTCACAGAATCATAGGGCTTATTTCTTCTGCATCAATATGTTTTATAGATTTCTTACCGTGAAGTCGTCACGATTAGTTTTTTATAAGTGATGATGATTACATTCTGTTAGATCTCGTTAAGTCCAAGTCGCAATGTACCCAAGCTACAAAGAAACGGGGAATAAAGGGGAAGAAGGGAACAAAAAGGGACAAAGGGACATAGGGTAGACTTCAAGAGGGAGAATAAGGAAAGTTTTAACCTCTCTCAGTATATCACCAACCCGATTCAAACTGTCAACCCCCGTTCTTTGTCCCCCTTCACTTCCAACAAAAGCACACCATGTGTAATGCGGGTTAGGAAACCCTTTCCCTAGAAAAACCATGGGCCTATATGAGAGGCAACCTTTGAACCAGAACGAAGTATAAGCAACGTGGGAAACAATAAGAAAAGAAACTTTCTTTTTATGGTTTTTTATAAAAGTGTAAAAATTGAGCTTTAATTACTGCTAAAAAATGTAATAATGGCACAATTCCCCCGAAGTGAGGCAAAATCAACCTAGAATGTTTGAATGACAAGAAAACCAGTCCCCGAAGATGTAATAACTGTCAAAAGTAAATCAATGAAAAAGGAGAATTAATTAATTTCATTGGATCCCATTTAACACAAATTGTATGGATAACTGAGACCCTTACTTTAGGTCCCCGTTTGTTTTTTCTTGTTTTGGCCATAAGTGGCTTTCCCGTTGAAACCACACCATCGAGCAAACCTTTTTTACATCACTGAACATTTGAAGGAGTACAAAACCTTAGCCCATTCCCCCCCACTATTTCAAATTTTTCAAAGGCGCCTTGATCTAAACCAAAAAGCCCGAAGGAAGGCAAAAATAATGAAAACATTTTTATGACATGATGAGTTGGAAACTCTGGTTGTGGTTCATTAACGGGAAAAAACCAAGCTTGAAAATCAATAAATAGCACCCTGGGAAAACCCTGAACATAACTTTGATGCAAATTTAAGCCCAACCAATCCACGGTTGGGGGATAGAACAATAGACGGAATAGCCGGAAGGATATAATTAGATCCCCCTTTTTCTTCCCCGAATCATTTCCCCCCGTGGAGCAAATGATGAAAAAATTAAAGTAGTCCAAAATCCACCGGTAACTCACTCAACTTTTGGGAAAGATCCAGGTGGCAGAAACTGAAGTATACTTTTTTAATTCCACACCCCAGTTTTTTTTTAAAACGAAAAAACGTGGACTAAAATTTTACCTTTGTTCAAGATTGGTAGAAGAAACTGGAACTAGTTTTTTTTTTGAAGCAACAAACAAACTAACAATAATCCAAGCCTGAACTCACAGGTTTTCAAAAAAAAAAAAAACAAAAACAAATGGAGAAACATACTATCATTTATTCACGCTATATAAATAAAAAGTAACAATAAAGTCCCCTCAAATAAACCAGTAGGACACGAAAAACCTTTAAACCACAACCCCTTTTGTTCACCCCCATCATCATCATTCCATCAGCAAAACGTCAGAACGGTGCAACAAACCGGCCTTGGTAAAGGTTCAAAAGTCGGCCACATACCACACACTAAGCCAACCTACGAGATAATTGAAGGGTTGGAGTAAACATAGACAGAATACAAGAGGGAAAGAGTAAGTCCAATATTTGACAAGAAAATACAATAGAAATTCAAGATTTTTCAGATGATGTTTAGAGAAGTGAAAATACCACTTGCGGCCACTGGTGACTGATTCTGGAGCCATATTCGCCTCGTTGTCTCCAGCCATCTTGTTTTGTTGCCGCGATCATCCCACCGGACCCCAACCAGGTAAGGTTCCTACCAATCTTACCTAACATGGCTTGTAGACCAGTAGTCCCCACGTTGGGAACTCATGGGAACTTGAAGTGCCATTTTGTTGTATTTTCTTTGGTTGTTTTGGCCCTGCCCCCCTAATTCATTTTTCTTCCCATCCCACCTTTCAACCCTAGCCAACCATCGCCAAACGACCGGGGGGGGGGGTTTTAAAGACGAATGGGTCCCCGGGCCATGTGGCGCCCAAATAAAACATGTCCCCCCCCCCCCCCCCCCCCCCCCCCCAACCATCCTTTTAGTCCCGATGAAGGTTTTAATGACCTCCCCTTTAGACTGATTTTTACAAACCGTGTTTTCCCCCCAAGAACCTTTTTGTCCTTAAACCTCAACTATTACTAATCCGGTTTATTTTCCCCCCCCATTGGTTTATACGAACCGATTGTTACGGAAAGAATTCCCTTATGGGGTCCACAAATATCCCTTGGAAGACGACCCCCCCGCCCCCACATATCTTTGGAGTTTTGTTTTCATGGCCCCCCCCCCCACGGTTTTCCCGCGCAGCCCCATAAATGTTAAAAAAAATGGGCGGATTTTTGCCCTGCGTAGTACACCCCGTGGCCCGACCCCCCCTTTCCCCTCGCTGTTGAAGACCACGGAATTAATCCCCCTCGGTTCTGCGGCCCCGCCCCACAAGTGGGGCCCGTAGGGTTGGGTCAATGACCCCAATTCGGGCCTTTTCTAAATCCCCCCGCGCCTGAGTGTCGGTTCCCCCCCCCAGACCACCGACCCCTCCCCCCAGGGGTGAATGAACTCCCGGGAGATAATGGAAGCGCCCGAATCACCCGCAATTCAATTACTTCACTTCACCCCCTATAAACATTTTGGGGAAAGGAGCAGGGGCACCAGTCCCCTTGAGAGGGTCAAACCATTTTGCATTGGGGGGTAGAAAGTCGTGCCCCCATATAGGAGGAACAAAATATGCCTTACATTGTTACTCAAGTTGGGTTTTGTGTTTTTTCAAGGAGACCTTTGAAATTGCTTGGTTGGTTGCCGTTCCCCCTTCCCACCAATAATGGGCCCTATATCATCGTGCCAGAAAAAATTTCCTTAATTTTTCCGACACGATGAGTCCCCCTCCCCTGGAGGGAGAATTAAAAATTCCCAACAAAGAGGACCTTAAAAGAAGTGGAGAGAGAATTTCCCCCCTCAACAGTAACATCTATTTGATGAAAATTAAATAAAAAAAGGGGATAAAAGAGGGAAACCCCTGACCGGACCCACTGTGAGGGGGATGGGAAAGGTTTTTTCCTTCGTGACAATTCCGCCATAAGCCCCTGCTGAAAACTCCCTGAACCCCATTGGGGTGTAAACCCGAGTTCGAAGAAATGCCCCTTTAAAAGGTTAATGGTCTTTTTGGGGTTAACCGCCTTTTTAGATGACCCAAAAAATTGCCACAAGACCTTCACGGTCTCAAGAATCGAAACGGCTGCCTTTCAAGGTCCCCCCAAGAATTACAATAATTAAAGTGTTTTTGGTGGGGGGCGTTTGGTAAACTTATGTCTGTTGTTTCCCGATGATCTCTGGCCGCGCAGGTGTGGGGAATATGGTGAATACAATGAAACCTCGGGGGCCAGGTTTCTTAAAACCAGCCTGGTTTTGTTCTTCGTAGTTTCTGTTTGTTTCCCCCTAGTTGTTTGGTTTAACCGTCCGGATTGATTTAAGGTGGCTATATTTTTTAAGATAATTACAATGTTTTTAGAGTTCCAAACCTGAATTTATACTGTGGTGGTTTTATTCACAAGAGGAATTTTCCCTGGGTCCCCCCCCCCTTTTTTGTTAGAACTTTGGAAACGAAGCAACGATCGAGGGACCAGTTCCCCCCCAGATTGTGGGGATGGAGTTTTAAAAGTTTTCCCAGATTTTTTTTTTTTGGCCTAGAAATACTCAGTCCCCCCCAACCTGCCACGCTTCAACAACTTAGAACCACCATCCTTTAAAGATTCTCGGTAAAGAACCAATAATTTGTGTTAATTTAATAAACACTGGGCGATACACCGCCTTACTCTAGGATCGTGGGATAAACCGAAAAGCCCAGGTTTTTTGGATCCGGGAGTGGTAGTGTTTTTCCCCTCCGGTTTTTTGCCTGTATTTCCAACACAATTCCGATGGACAAGTCCTAAGAAAAAAAAAGCAACAATCTTTTAAGATAAATAATTCCATTAAAGGAACGTTTTTAATACCTTTTGCATTTGAGTCACAAAAATTAAAAAAAAGGAGCGGAATCACAAAAACTGTAAAGAGATTTGTTTTTAGTCATTCCAGAAATGTTTTTTGGATTTTAATACTAAAAAGCAATTGTTCAAGAAAGACCACTTAACATGGGTTTTTTTGAACATTACCCAAACCAACCAACAATCACAATTATCAAACATATCAACAACTTTAAACTTATTGTTTGTAAAATATAAGAGGATATTACACACCTACCACTTTTTTGCCCTAAACCCCAATCCATATTTGATTTTTTGACATTTGATATTTTTACACAATAAGAAGGCTACGAAACCTATAACATTCAAAGAAATAGTAATAATGGAAACGCGGTCAGATTAGAATACACAATTAATTTTCCAACAATGAGCTGAAGTTATAACGTTTTATTAATACTAGGAAAACCCCCCCCCCCATCATTTTTCCCCCTCTTAAAAAATATATTTGACCTGTAAGCACAAAGAATTTTTGTTTGAATAACCAAACTACTTTTCGCATTCTCTAGGAGAAGCAAAATACCAAATAGGGAGGTTGCAAAAGAATCGAAAAAACCTTTTTATTGTAACCAAGGGCCCTTCAATCAGCCAGCCCAGGTACAGGGTTTGTTTTTTAATAAACCGTCCCCTCCCCCTGCAAAAGTAACTTTTTAGTTATTTACCTACCTGGGAGGAGTTTTTTTGTGTGCCAACCAAAAATGAAAACAGACTATCCAGTGGGATGAAAACGAGTACTTGTAAACATTTTGAACAGTTTCCCCCTCCTGAATCATACCAGCATGCACTTGTTTATTGCCTCTTTAAAGTCCGCCATTTGGTGTAAAACTCATGAGCAGGTTAATTTTTTACAAACGCCCCCAAAGTGTGGTGGAAAGCTTAAAAAAGTCTCAATCCAGAAAAAAGACATTTTTAAGGGTAGTGGGGTTTTACGGTGTTTTCCATTTCCAAGGGGAACAGAAATTTTGTTAACGGTGGACCCCCCCGTCCCCGGCTACCAACTATGTCAATTTTTTTTATAAAGTGGCCACTTATTTCAGATGGATATCAAAAAACAAAATATGCCACTGATACAATTGAGAGACATGGGCCCAGTTTGTCAAGTGGAAACAGGTTTTTGTGAAGCGAGCAGTTTAACACAAAATCGGTCCCATGGGTTTTACCCTGAGGATCAACTCCACGAAGTGGGCAAAATGGTGTCCGCCCCCCCCGGTAAAAAAAGGCAAAATTATATATAATACGTGCCACTAGGAAAACGATATGAAGTGGGAAGTTTTAAATTTAGAGCGAGCATGTTTATTAAATTTCATACAACTCAGGAAGTAAGGTCCCCATACTTTTGATTTTCCTCCTCGAGGGCTCCCAATTCCTAACTTAAAGAAGCGGGACAAAAAAAATGTTTACCCTGGAATAACTAACCAGTACCCCTTTCCCTGTTGTTCCATTCTTGGCCCAAGAATCTAAAGTTACACGGTGAGTTGAAAAATTCCCCAAATTTTTTTTTTTGAGAAGTATTTTTTCCCTTGTCCCCCGAACCTTCGGAATTTCCAAGATACGTCCCCATTTCCGCCTTCTAACATTCAAAGACCCCATAAGTGGACCCCCTAAAATTTTCCCTTAGAGTTAGCGAACCAAATATTTAACTAAAAAAGAAAATCCCGAACCCAATAGAAGGTATATAAGAAATACAATCAAAGTCCCCCAACCAGAATTAACCTGGAAAACCACCCATAAACAAACTGATTAAAAATATTTCCGTCCCCCTGACACATTAAATGGTTCAGATTAGTTGGGGAAGATATGCCAATTTCAACCAACAAACCTAATCCCTCCAAAAAGTAAGTGCAATTTTTTTTTCTTGGTTAAAGTCAAAATTTTTCAACCACCTTTTTTAATCATATGTGTTTTTTGTTGCAACTAACATTAGTGTTATTGGGGGGGAATTGTACAAAAAAATTGAAGAAACGAATAATTACGAACGGGAACAGATCAAACCGAAATCCCGAGTACGGTCCCTATTTTCCTTTATTCACATACCAACGTTGGTGGGGGGGTTTATCCCACGTGGAAGGGTCCTGATATAACGGCTTTTTTTTTCAGACAACTGCAAAAAAATGCCACTTAGATTCACGTCCGAAAAACCACTTGTTTTCGTAAAAAAACCACAACTTCTGGTGGCAATAAATTCCCTCAATAAACCATTTTGGTCTACCCAGAGGGCCCCACAATTTTTTTTTTTCAAGAACCCCCGACCCGGTAAAGCCCCTTTTTGCCTTACCCTTTTTGAACGTGGGTTTGGGTCGTGGCCTTTTTGCCCCTTTACCGTGAACTGACCCCCCGACAAAAAACAATTCCAGCCTAAATACATTGGCTGGAAACCGACGCCCCCCCGCCTTTCCAACCTAGGGTAAACTAACCCCCTACAAAAATTGGTTCCCCCAACAAAAAAACCTCAAACCCTTACTCCCACGGATTTCCGGTCCCCCCGCAAAATTAAGGGCATTCCTTATCTAAAAGAACCGGAGGCTTAAACACTTCCCCCCGGAAAAAACATCCCCCATAAACAAGGGTCCCCGTGCCCCGTGGGAATCCCGGGCCCCCTCCAAAGGCAGTTGTTTTTTTTTGTTTTTTTTTTGCCCCCTTGAGCCTCCTTTACCGGATATTCGCGGCCCCCTTACCCGGGGCCCACTAATTGAAACCCCAACACTAATCCCAGTTTTTGTGTTCCTTTTTTCCCAGGTTAACCCTCAAGGAAAAGCCCCCAAATTTAATCCTTGTCCCCATGGTGTGGGCAGCCCCAAAGAAGTGGACAAACCGCCCCCCCTCCAAAATACCTTCTAAACAGCACAACCGAAAAATTTTAAATCATCTTTGGTTTTCGAGGGTCCCCCAAAATACAGCCCCTTCCACCTCTTTAACAGTGTCCTTTTTTAATCCTGGGCAGGGACTTCCCCTTCCCCCTTTTGGAATAAACTTTTTTATCCCACCCCTCACGCCCCCCTCTAAATAATTGCTAAATGGTTTTTTTTTTAGCCTTTTTAAAACAAAACGTTTTAAATTCCCCCCCTGGTCCTCCTTGAAAACCCTCCGCCACCTAAAACTTTAAAATTTTATACAATCGGCGGCTTTTTTAAAACGTTGGGGGAAACAAAAAAAACAAACTATATGTCGGAATAGGACAACAACACAGCCTCCGTAGCTTATGACCTCTCGGATTTTCCCCCCCCCCCCTCGCCCCCTCGATGTCTGCTTGGGCGTTCACTGAAAACACACGTAGACCAGGGATCCCCAAGGTACAATCATTCGCTTGGGGGAACATCACCCTTGTGAACAAAATAAAGCAACCCACCGGTCCGCGGTTCACCTTCGTGTTGTTCCGGTGACCCCAACCCACTAACTACTCAGAGGGGACCGTGCTGGTTGTAGGTATAAACACTAGTTCAACAAAAAAAGGCTGAACGGGTTCTACTGGACTAGGGAATTCCAATTTAGAACAATAGCTTTATGCGTGGCGGTCTAAAACGGGGAAGGTTTAAAGGGGGGAACTGCGGCAAGATAGGGACACACATTGCCGTTTGGCCTCCTTTGTTTAATTCTCGGGCCCGGACCCTCCCAAATCCGATGGCAGGGGCTTCAGATGAAGTTAAAAAAAGATTGAATTTTACAGGAAAGGCTTTTCGGACCTCACCTTTCGAAAAAAAGCTTAAAAAAAGCGGCCACTTTGATGTTAGTGAACCAGTTGGACAGGTGATTATAAATGCTCATAGGTAGGGGGGACCTAAACCGAAACTGCAAGGGCCACCTGGGGGAATTTTTTATGGGCTTTTTCAAAAAACCGAAACAGGATAAATGGCAAAAAAACCGTTACTGTTTTAACAAACTCTGTTCAGTTATAAAAAAACCGGACTACTTCTCGCAAGCCCCCAAGCTTTAAAAACATAAGGAAAGAGTAATCATTGAGACACGGCGACCTTAACAATCAACCAACGCTGGACTCAAATAGACCCATATTGCTATCAGCCACCGTTGGTAGTTCGATAGACGACTGCCGCTCATTTTGATTAAGGTTTAGGACTCAGATCATTCTTTAGTACGAGCGCGTATTCGTCGCTTCTCACTGACTTAAAAGATCCCCGTAAGGATTCCCCTCCGATTCAACTTAAATGATATAAAAGTCAAATACATTTCAGGAACACTAGAAAACCATTAGTCGGCTTGTGTAAGTGACCCCATCCCAGTCATCTTGGAATGATATCTAAAAAGCTGATTGAAATAGCAGTAATATCTACTAGTAAATACTAAGCCATAAATCTGAGAAAACCATTGTATTCCAGCTGCACTACTTAACTGATAGCTGTCGGCACACATCCCATCTGGTTCTGAACACATGAGGACAAATGCAACTTAAACACAAGCGGTCAAAGCCGTACGCACTGAACATTACAGGGTACTGGGTGTTGCAAAAAACTAACGAGATGGAAAAGGCAGCAGCCACAGGTCACAGTCGCCACTGTCGTAGCTTATCAAGAAACGGTATCAGATATCCGACCCGCAAGGTGAAACTATCTCGGAAAAAGATGGGAGCATTATTGCACTGTCAATCCAGAAGGTTGGACCGATAGGCAAACACTTTAGGCCCCCCAATCCTTAGTGAGGTTGAGAAAGGCTATAGAACCTAAAGCGAGGAGAGCAGGCTGGACCTGAATGGTTCCCCTGATATTTTAAGAATGTTGTCGCAGTTGTGGCAGCGAGACTCACCGGGGTCTGGCTAGAATCTGGGAACTGGATGTAATTCCATCTGACTGGTCTCGACACTCAACCGCCATCTATAAGGAATTACACAAGTCCTCTTGTGACAATTACCGAGGAATCAGCCTTCAACGAATACTGTCTAAAATTTTTAACTTTTCAATTAAACTTTCGGGGCGGGGACGTCTAAAACAAAGCTTTCATGGAAGGGGCCAAAAACTTCGAGAGAAACCATGGTGGTTTCAGGACATGGGGACGTGGATGTATTAGGGGGACCACAATTTATTCACACTTTCGTCAGAGGTTCTGGGAACTTAGGCAACCTTTAGACCACCCAACAATAGTTGGCATTTCCTTGGGGGGACATTTAAGGCGGCCCGTTTAACTCCCATCGATCGTAAGGTTATGTAATCCAAATTGTCTTGTTTCAATGAAAGTGGGGGGGGGCGTACCAGAGAAGTAAACCATTAACCACTTATTTACCAGCTTCTTCTCCCAACGAACAACTACATTGGTCCCGAGTGAGGGAAAGGGCTTATGGCGCATTTTTCGTCGGGGGAAATGAGTACCTCATGGTGTTCCGTTCCAAAGGTTGTTCCGCTTTTTCCCATTTTTTATTTGAATTGTTCATGCAACTGAAAATACTTTTAAGAGTACCGGTTGTCATCGTCTGAAAACTTTCTCCGGGGGGGGGTTGGACCCCTCGTCCAGGAGATTTAAACTTGCTGGAACTTAGGGGAAATATGGAAGATGGATTAGTTTCTTGTAGAGTGAAGGATCGCTGATAAAATTGCAGAAATTTTCTCCTTGACTACCCTAAACACGAATGTAAGGATGTTTGGGATGCGATTCTCTCCACCCTTAATGTAAAAATTGTTTTACTTCAGGATTGGCTTGATTAGGCACCGAAGTTAGTGATAGGGGGAAATCTGAAAAAGGCGTTGGAATGTGTTGCCGGCTTCCACTATATGTGGGCAGCCTGCATCAGTCATGGGGACGGTTCTGGGGTGTTCTGCTGAAAATTCTGTGGGCTCGTATATGTAAGGGCCCGACTTAGCTTTTGGCGGACAAATTTACGTCATGGTGGCGTGGGGGGCGAGGACCGAGGGGACAAATCCGACTTACTGACCCACAAAAAGGGGGAACCGCCCGTTTTATGCGGGACAGGCAGTTCCGATCCCGTTTCTTTACTTTATGGTGTGGAAACCGTGGGCCAACAAGGAGAGAGGATATTCATGTTTAGGCTCCTTAATATTCGACCATTAGATGCCTTCGAGCATTGCTTGTGTTCACGGGGGGGACCGTCGAGGAAAAAATGCAAAATACAGTGGGGTTAGGAAATGGTGGGAGTTAACTTAGGTAAAGTATGGTAAATCTATTGGATGGGAGGGGTAGTACAAATCCTATAATCAAAAGCGTAGTGTGGGCTTCGGGGGGACCCATGTGTTACGCCATGGCCTCACCACTGCCTACCTCAACGAATAAAATGGCTGTTTATGGTTGTGGGGAAGTAGGCTTGGAAAACAAGCTCGGAGGGAGGGGCCGAAACCCAAAGACAATTGCAGCAGTCCATGAAAGTCCATGGGGACAGTGGGCTTGAGGCCATTGTGTGTAAGGAAATGCAGGCGACCTTTACCTAGTTGGGGGGGTTTCCGCGTGGAAAGGAATCGATCACCAAATCATTAGAGACTGTTTAAAAAGTTGGGCTATTGGCTCAAAATCGTGGGCAATAGGCCGCCAGGGGCGAATCTTACTCCTTGTCTTCCTCCAACAAATTTTAAGCAAATTTCTGAAACAATATCATTTAATTTTCTTTTTAACTTAATCATATTTCCTTAGAACTTTATCCTCCCGATCTCTATTCACTTTTCCCATTAATACCATAAACATTGTTACTGTACCCTCCCCTACTCTGGGATTTGGATCATCTATGCTGGCTAATTGGGTATGGGCAAACTGGGACACAACTGAGTACACAAGTTTCTGGATTGTAAAAGTTCTACGAATGTAAACTGACTGGGGGCAATGGGATTTGACCTTTAGGAATTACGGGAGAATATTTTACGCATTAAAAAATACATTTACAACCCATTCAATAAACCTCGATGATTTCTCAATCGAAAATTACAAAAAAGAACAACATTAGGGGGACCGAACTTCTAAACCACTGTCCAGCCTGGGATATTGTACTTTTCATTCTACACCGCAAGGGGGCGAGTTCTTGTAAGGGTTCCCGTTGGGAATGTAACAGAAGGTTTTTACCACTAGCACCCGAAAAACTAAATCAAATCTACAAAATTAGGGCGACTTCAAAGTTAAAAATACAAATTTTTTTAGAAAAGCCCCAGATAAACTTGTCAAATCACTTAACTGGGTAAACTTTGGTGGGAAATTTACCCGGGGACTGCCGAAAATATAAAAATTGGATTAAAAAAAAAAACATTAATGAGGACCACCACAATTAATCAACTTCTTTTACAAAAAACCACAGTAAAAAACTTTGAAAAAATTTGTTGAGTGCATCCCAAGTGGTAATCATAACCTTGGTTTCTTTTGGATTCGGGAACACAATCCATCTTAAAATCTACTCATTTAAAACGGAATATAAAAACCACTTCACTAGGTTTCGGTGGTGTTCACGGTATGCAAAGCCTCCAAAAAATACGTTAAAAAAAAAGATATGATTATGGGGGTGAATCATCGTGGGTTTGCTGTTAGGGGAGTATGAGGGGGCGGTTGTTCCCACTTTGCCCCTGGCTGCCCCCACCCCCACACCAATGGGGAAGGGATATTGCTTCTTGGAGGTACCTGAAAAGGGGAAAAAACGGGAAAATTAGGTGGGTTGGCGTCATAGGTGGGACAAGGGGGAAGCGGCGGGGCCATCCGTAAGAGCTTCAAGGGGCAAACTGGCTTGAGGGGGCCGATCAACGCACGGACTGTTATGGGATGTTTTTCGAAAGGTGTTAGTCTTCCGTGTCTTTAGGAAGGCCTTTATTGGCCGGACGGAATCCTGGTGGGGAGTTGAAGGGTGGGGAGGTGGGACCCAATTTTTGTTTAGGGTCGGCCCTTTTCTAATCCCTTGATTCCTTTATGAGGAAGGGCCGCCCATACGCTGCAGATGGTAGGTTATCCGGGAGGGGGGGGGAAAAACACCTTTACTGGCCGTAAACAAAACCTACTGCCCCCCCCCCGTTTCAAAAACAGGGTTACCCGACTTCGACCTTAGGAATGCTTAGGGTTGCTGTCCTTTTAGTCTTATCGCTTACTCAAAATAACAGATCTTGCTTGGGTATCTTTGGTGTAGTACCTTTTAGAGGGAACCCCCAAACGCGTTCCAAGCCAATATGGCTAGGTTGGGTTCATCACGTTAGGGCACACGACACCCCGACTTTTACACGTTTCAAAGGTTAGGAGGCTACATTCAGGGGGATTGAGGACTGACGTTTGCCAAATAATTAATTTTCTTTAACCATCCCAAAGATGTCGCATCTTGGAGACAACATGCTTAGCATTGGGCTAGATGTTAAGAACTATTGTTAGGAAATTCTGGACGTTAGTGTAGGGCATAATATTGTAGGTTCCACACGGTTTTAAAGGACTAAAAGGGAAATTATAAGAATTGGTGGGGGACATTTCAAAATGGGACCTAAAAGATCCCCCCCCCCCGGGTGTTCAAAAGTCGCAAACAACACCATATAAAAAAAACATGTCAGTTCACTATTGGTTTTAACAAACGTCCAAAAAAAACCACCGGGGGGGGGACCGGTTATCCGTTGTTACGGTCTGGTTAGAGCGTTTTCAGCAAGGGAGTTGTTTTACGAAACACTAAACAAAAATCTTTATAAATGTTTTTGTCACACAGATTGTTCATTATACGATTTACAATTAACCCTTGTTTGATGTGTGTAAGCACCAGGTCTTAAAGAAGCTTGCAAAACCTAAATTAAAGGAACCTACATTCTTTAGGACTTACAAATGAAAGGCATCCATTTATTAAGAAATGGATTTCAACGAAACGATTCAAAAATTGGTACTTAAGGGCACGAATATAATGTAAAATTAGGATATACAGCTAGAATTAAAGACTGCAGCACAAGTTACATTAAAAATAATATTTGCTAACGGGTCTACTGCTAGTTTTCAAAAGGGACTATTACCTTAGTATTGTGGCTGGGTTAACAGAACTACCTAAAAATATGTATCGGGAAAAAACAACCACAAATTCATTTTTCGGAATAAGAAATCCACATTTAGGTGGCCGGCCATTATTTTAATCAAGGTCATTATTTAACAAATGGGTGGGGCAAATAAATGCATATAAAAAACAACCTGTTCATATCACCAGGGGGGGGGGGGACACCTTGAGAGGCATTAGATTATCAAAATAAGGGGGGAAAACAATCAAAGAATAAAAAAATCAACAAATTTGTACCGCCAAACACATTTTCAGGGGAAAATTGAAGTAAGGTTTTCAAAGATACAACCCAAATGATTCAAAAAACACCCAGAAAAAAAAAGGATAGCTTTAAAGGATAACCATGGCTTCAATATTTCAACTCGGGACAGAAAGAAAATAAACTAAACGTGGACCATGGGAAATTGGGGCGGCAAACAAACTGCAGAAAAAACACTCGTCAACAAAGTTCAGTGGTGTATTTTTCTTTAATGCAAACAAGTTTGTTGTTGATCAGGGCAATTTCTACGACTGAACTAAAGGATATCTATGTTAAACATTATGGAAGACAAAAACACGGATGTGGAAATTGCCAAATTATGCATTTGCTTGCATTAAACAGCAAAATATATATAACAATATATAACTAACTATATATAGGATTAACATATAATTATTAGAAACATGTTATCATTGGGATGTATCTCCCAACTTTCAGTGTTGGATGATGATTAGGTGGTGGTGGGTAGCGTAGGAGAAGTTGTAGATATGAAATGGATATGGTGCAGGGCCGGACATGTATTTCGGCCTTGTAAATTTATACTGTTAATGACTAGTTGGAACAAGCGAACCCATGGGAGTGTGACAAAGGTGGGATTGATGTTTGGGTGGCACCAACAAAAGCTAAGTGTATGTTGATGGGGAAAATTAAGTTAGGGGGAGGTTGCAAGTGATTAAACAGGTGTATGTGTTTTGGCCCGCTGTTAATTGATTGTGTGGATTAGGGAAGTTGAATGGTGCTAGTTTATAAGTTGAGTGTCTGATTGTAGTAGGGAATTGTTAGTTAATATGTGGTGTAATGTATCCTAAGATCAAGTCGTTGGGGGTTGTAGGAAGTTTTAGTTATAATGATTTATTTGTGTAAGGTGGTTAGTGGTATCGTGTGAAGGACCCACAAATCAGGTGATTTGTAATGCGTTGTGTGTGGTGTTGTTGAGGGGGGATGTGGATGGATGGGGTTGTTTGGTGGGGTTATTAGTTGGTTGAGCTGGAAAGGCGGTGTGGGATAGTGGGAAATTAGGGGGACCGGGATAGGTGTTTCCAGCTGTGGAGGGGACAAAACAAAACTGTTGTTGTATGGAAACTAAGGGCCAGGGAGGGGACCGGGCCTAGAAACAAAAAAATTTTGCATTTCCCGAACAAACGATATTTACAACGCCCATTCGGTGTGCGGGGGTATTGGGGAGGAAGTAGTTTTCAAACTAAGCAATAAACCCGGCCCGCCTCAGATAAATTCAATTTGCTACGGTACCGCCCACTGCTGCGCAAAGAAAAGTTCAACTTCATCACTCCAATAAACACGTGACCCACACATAATATCCAATCAACAACATTATCCGCCAGCATTTCCATGTGTACAATCGACGTCGCCACACACACAAACAACACACCAAATCCCACACACACAAAAACAGCCACCAAATATGATACAAGCCATTCGACAATCAACTGCCATCACATCGAGGGTTACCAAGGGGAAACGTTTCTTAAGGATGTCGACCCAATATCAACAGTGCAGATCGGCATTCTAGTCACCAAACAGTGCACACCAACAATACTTTCAAGCCGATCCGCAAAAATAATCACTCATACTAATTATGTGCCACACTTCTAAATAGTTAGTCCGATTGACAGTGACCGAATTTAACAAGGAACTCATCAACCGAAACTATGATGAATTCGCTGGTTGCCAAAAACGACTTATCTCACCACGCTCACTTGTTGAACACGTCAACAAAACACGAACGTAGTATATGCAGGCACGCACGAAAAACACACACACCACGCACACAATACCAAAGTGTTGTTGTAAGTCTGCTCCGTGTCGGCAATAAAGGACTATACATTGCAATCATACCCCCCAATGAGTGCGAGTGTTGGTCACCTCTCAGCAATTCATGTAAATATAACTCAGGGGAGAAAAACACACCGTTGACTGAACATCCTCGTCAGTAAGGCAAATCAAAAGTCACAGCAAATGCCACACTACGCACCAGGAATGCTCCATCACTGAAAATCATTGTACTATGGTTAGCGTAAATTTTGCACCCGGACAGATTGTGCTTCGCCATGTCGGTATGAATATCCACTTGAACCAGCTAAGCGCCTAGTGGAACCAGAGCCTATCGACGTTAGTCAAGGTGGGGAATCACTCAAACGAGTGAGTACACAAAACCCGGTTTTATTCTCGGACCAATATGTGACATTAGTGGCACATTTGTTGTGGAAGTAGAAATCGTAGACTAAAGAAAGGATGGCATGTTGGAGGGATTGCAATTGAAACAGACAGCCTCACTAAACATGATCATATTCAACTTCGACAGAAACAGAAAGACAAGAAAGAAGGAAATAATTAACTACGTTCGTGACAATGGAACTCAATGCCCCTGCAAAACTGCAGTGAAACATCCCAAGTCAACAAGTTCAGTGTGGTGATTCC
>JALJAT010000433.1:0-15955 GCA_034768735.1 Schistosoma mekongi | reverse complement strand
GTTCATATAGGAGTTTATTATAATGAGTTTAGGTGAGCACCTTTTTAATAATTGGTTGTTCTTAAAAAAGTTTTATTTACAGGGCATTGATTGGTATCGATGGTTGTTTTGAAGTTAGGTTTTTGGTTCCTATGCATTATTTAGGTATGCATGGTTTGCCTCGTCGAGTACGATGTTATATCCTGATTTTAATGTGGTTAAAGTGTTTAGTACATTGTGGTATTTTGTCGGGGTACTGAGATCAATGTTTTTTATGTTTATAATCTGAGAAACGTAGGGTTTTTAATCTAGTTTAGGATTATGAGTCCTGGTAGTTGTAATGTAAGTTGTTACTATTCCAGGTCCGAGCCATATTGGTATAGGGTTAATGGGAAGTATTTAACTTGGGGGAATCAGTACTTATTATGTTAGTGGATTGCGATAAATGAGTTGTGATTTAGATATATAGTTTTTAAGAGTAAAATGAGCTTTTGTAAAGCATTATCTGCACCCTGTGTCAAAGCGAAAAAGCAAATACATAATAGCTGGTCAGGAAACAAGTGCCAACAAAGAAAACACTTCTAGAAAGTTCTATCATCAACTGACCAATCAAAAGCAAACGGAGAACTGCAAATTATACAATAAACACGCAATAATCATCAGTAATCTATGAGTTGCAACTACAAATAAACCAACAGTCAGATCACAACATGACTAAATAGATTAGCATAGCATTATTATTATAGAGTGCTAAATACTTCGGCTAAGGCGTGCACACTAATAGGAATGCATGAGTTATCCGTTGTACAATAACACCGTTGAGAATATGTGGTTGTGGTTGGTGATTGGAAAAGATTAATGAATCAGTAGAGGCAGGCAGGGAACAGTATAGTTGGGTTGGATATGGTAGAACAGGGAAGGAAAATGATAGATGAAAATGGCAATAATTTAGTAGTTCCTTTCTCCTCAGCCTATTTTGGGTAGCCCCTCAGCACACGCTTATACCCACGGGATTTGAACCTCTGACACACACGGTGACAGGTTCAACACCCACGGTTATAGCAGTTGGCTATTTGGGCGCCTGGCTCAACCTACCAAACACTTACATATATACTATTATCACTATACTATTCTAAAAACAATGCCTCCAATTAAATCACTATCACTAATTTACACCAATTAAACCAAACACAACTTTTCATGGGCAGGCACGCATGTATCCAGTCAGTTCATACCAATAGAATAACAACCTGACAATACAAACAGACAGATAAGCAGTCAGGTAGGCAGGAATCAAGGAATTAACACAGGCAAGCATATCTGTAATAGATATAGGCTTTCTCATACCCTAATCTTACAATTTTTCCACTTTATCCAATCCTAGTGTGTAATTCCAAAATAAAAATTATGTATATCATATCATACCATATCATAATATAACTTACCTATCATATGAGAAGAAGTCAATGTGTCATGTTACGAGATTATTCAGTGAATTCAGCACATTCCAAGCATTCAGTCAGTTAATTAGAAATATGCTCAGCTTGAATATTTGCCTGAGTAGACAGGCAGGCAGGCAGGCAGGCAAGCAGACGTGAATCATTGGCAACGTATAGTCAGTGTAGAATTCACTAAATCGCGTTACTTCACCGAAATAATGCACCTGAAGTCTATAAAGTTAAAAGACTGTCTTATCTCTTCGGAATATTTCTATATTAGTACAGATATATAAATACCTAATGTAGTTCTACAACAAACAATTAGTCATTTAATGTCACCTTACATTCTACGTGATTAAGCAACAACAACAACAACAACAACAACAATCTGCACCCTGTGTACAAAAGCGAAAAAATGCCAATATCATTAATAGCTGGTAGCAAACAATGTGCAACCAATAGAAAACAACTTCTAGAAAGTTCTATCATAACTGACCAATCAAAAGCAAACTGTTAGACTGACAATATACAATAAACACTCAACTTATCACAGTACTCAGGAGTATGACAAACTACAAATAAACCCAACAGTCAGTAAAACATGCTAAATAGATTGCATAGCATTAATTATTATATGACGTGTGAAAATACTTAGGCTAGCGTGCCACAATAATAGTGAATGCCTGAGGGGTTATCCGTGTACACTAAACACCGTTGATGAAATATGTGGTGTGGTGATTGGAAAAGATTAATGAATCAGTAGAAGAGCAGGCAGGGAACAGTATAGTTGGTTGCTATGGGAGAACATGGAAGGAAAAATGATAGATTGAAAATGGCAATAATTTTATGTAGTTCTTCTCCTCATCTATTTTGGGGTAGCTCAGCACACGCTTACTACCACGGGATTTGAACCTCTGAAAACACTTGCAGTTCAACACCACGGCTATATCAGTTGGCTATTTGGGCCGACTGCTAACCTACCCAAACACCCACTTACAGTATATACTATTATACACTCTACTATTCTTAATAACAATGCCTCCAATTAAATCACTATCACTAATTTACACAATTAAACAAACACAATCTATTTCATGGGCAGCACGGCCATTCCATTCAGTTCATTACCAATAGAATAACAACCTGACAATACAAACAGACAGATAAGCAGTCAGGTAGGCAGGAATCAAGGAATTAACACAGGCAAGCATATCTGTAATATATCTAGGCTCTTCTCATACCTAATCTTACAATTTTTCCACTTTATCCAATCCTAGTGTGTAATTCCAAAGAATCAAACTTATGTTATATCATATCATACCATATCATAATATAACTTACCTAGCATTGAGAAGAGTCTATGATGTCATGTTACGAGATTATTCAGTGAATTCAGCACATTCCAAGCATTCAGTCAGTTAATTAGAAATATGCTCAGCTTGAATATTTGCCTGAGTAGACAGGCAGGCAGGCAGGCAGGCAGGCAGGCAGGCAGGCAGGCAAGCAGACGTGAATTCATTGGCAACGTATAGTCAGTGTAGAATTCACTTAATATCGCGTTACTTCACCGAAATAATGCACCTGAAGTCTATAAAGTTAAAAGACTGTCTTATCTCTTCGGAATATTTCTATATTAGTACAGATATATAAATACCTAATGTAGTTCTACAACAAACAATTATTCATTTACTAGTCACTTACATTCTACGTGATTAAGCAACACAACAACAACAACAACAATCTGCACCCTGTGTACAAAAGCGAAAAAATGCCAATACATAATAGGCTGGTCAGACAAAATGTGCCAACCAATAGAAAACACTTCTAGAAAGTTCTATCATAACTGACCAATCAAAAGCAAACTGTAGACTGCAAATTATACAATAAACACTCAACTACTCATCAGTACTCATGAGTATGACAATACAAATAAACCCAACAGTCAGTCACACATGCTAAATAGATTAGCATAGCATTAATTATTATATGACGTGTGAAATACTTAGGCTAAGGCGTGCACACTAATAGTGAATGCATGAGTTATCCGTGTACACTAACACCGTTGATGAAATATGTGGTGTGGTGATTGGAAGATTAATGAATCAGTAGAAGAGCAGGCAGGGAACAGTATAGTTGGGTTGGATATGGAGAACATGGAAGGAAAAATGATAGATTGAAAATGGCAATAATTTTATGTAGTTCTTCTCCTCATCTATTTTGGGGTAGCTCAGCACACGCTTACTACCACGGGATTTGAACCTCTGACACACACTTGCCAGGTTCAACACCCACGGCTATAGCCGTTGGTATTTGGGCCGCTGCTCAACCTACCCAACACTTACATATATACTATTATACACTCTACTATTCTTAATAACAATGCCTCCAATTAAATCACTATCACTAATTTACACAATTAAACAAACACAATCTATTTCATGGGCAGCACGCATATTCCATTCAGTTCATTACCAATAGAATAACAACCTGACAAATACAAACAGACAGATAAGCAGTCAGGTAGGCAGGAATCAAGGCATTAACACAGCAAGCATCCTCGAATATCGTCTAGGCTCTTCTCATACCCTAATCTTACAATTTTTTCCACTTTATCCAATCAAGTGTGTATTCCAAGAATAAAATGTTTATCAGGATCATAACATATCATAATATAACTTACCTATCATATGAGAAGAAGTCATATGATGTCATGTTACGAGATTATTCCCCCCCGTGAATTCAGCACATTCCAAGCATTCGTCAGTAATTCGAATAGCTCGCTGAATATCTTGCCTGAGTAGACAGGCAGGCAGGCAAGCAGACGTGAATTCATTGGGAAACGTATAGTCAGTGTAGAATTCACTTAATATCGCCGTACATTCACCGAAAATGACCTGAAGTCTATAAAGTTAAAAGACTGTCTTATCTCTTCGGAATATTTCTATATTAGTACAGATATATAAATACCTAATGTAGTTCTACAACAAACAATTATTCATTTACTAGTCACTTACATTCTACGTGGGGGGATAAGCAACACAACAACAACAACACAATCTGACCCTGTTACAAAAGCGAAAAAATGCCATACATAATAGCTGGTCAGACAAACAATGTGCCAACCAATAGAAAACAACTTCTAGAAAGTTCTATCATAACTGACCAATCAAAAGCAAACTGTAGACTGCAAATTATACAATAAACACTCAACTACTCATCAGTACTCATGAGTATGACAACTACAAATAAAACCCAACAGTCAGTCACACATGCTAAATAGATTAGCATAGCATTAATATTATATGACGTGTGAAATACTTAGGCTAAGGCGTGCACACTAATAGTGAATGCATGAGTTATCCGTGTACACTAACACCGTTGATGAAATATGTGGTGTGGTGATTGGAAAGATTAATGAATCAGTAGAAGAGCAGGCAGGGAAACAGTATAGTTGGGTTGGATATGGTAGAACATGGAAGGAAAAATGATAGATTGAAAATGGCAATAATTTTGTGCTATTCCTTATCCTCATCTATTTTGGGGTAGCTCAGCACACGCTTACTACCACGGGATTTGAACCTCTGACACACACTTGCCAGGTTCAACACCCACGGCTATAGCCAGTGGCTATTTGGGCCGCTGCTCAACCTACCCAACACTTACATATATACTATTATACACTCTACTATTCTTAATAACAATGCCTCCAATTAAATCACTATCACTAATTTACACAATTAAACAAACACAATCTATTCATGGGCAGCACGCATATTCCATTCAGTTCATTACCAATAGAATAACAACCTGACAAATACAAACAGACAGATAAGCAGTCAGGTAGGCAGGAATCAAGGAATTAACACAGGCAAGCATATCTGGAATATATCTAGGCTCTTCTCATACCCTAATCTTACAATTTTTTCCACTTTATCCAATCCTAGTGTGTAATTCCAAAGAATCAAACATTATGTTATATCATATCATACCATATCATAATATAACTTACCTATCATATGAGAAGAAGTCATATGATGTCATGTTACGAGATTATTCAGTGAATTCAGCACATTCCAAGCATTCAGTCCAGTTAATTGAAATTTATGCTCAGCTTGAATATTTGCCTGAGTAGACAGGCAGGCAGGCAGGCAGAAGGCAGGCAGGCAGGGAGGCAGGCAGGCAGGCAGGCAAGCAGACGTGAATTCATTGGCAACGTATAGTCAGTGTAGAATTCACTTAATATCGCGTTACATTCACCGAAATAATGCACCTGAAGTTATAAAGTTAAAAGACTGTCTTATCTCTTCGGAATATTTCTATATTAGTACAGATATATAAATACCTAATGTAGTTCTACAACAAACAATTATTCATTTACTAGTCACTTACATTCTACGTGATTAAGCAACAACAACAACACAACAACAATCTGCACCTATGTACAAAGCGAAAACATTCGCCAATCAAATAAGCTGGTCAGACAAACAATGTGCCAACCAATAGAAAACAACTTCTAGAAAGTTCTATCATAACTGACCATCAAAGCAAACTGTAGACTCAAATTTACAATAAACACTCAACTACTCATCAGTACTCATGAGTATGACAACTACAAATAAACCCAACAGTCAGTCACACATGCTAAATAGATTAGCATAGCATTAATTATTTATGACGTGTGAAATACTTAGGCTAAGGCGTGCACACTAATAGTGAATGCATGAGTTATCGTGTACACTAACACCGTTGATGAATATGTGGTGTGGTGATTGGAAAGATTAATGAATCAGTAGAAGAGCAGGCAGGGAAACAGTATAGTTGGGTTGGATTATGGTAGAACATGGAAGGAAAAATGATAGATTGAAAATGGCAATAATTTTATGTAGTTCTTTCTCACTCATCTATTTTGGGGTAGCTCAGCACACGCTACTACCCACGGGATTGAACCTCTGACACACACTTGCCAGGTTCAACACCCACGGCTATAGCCAGTTGGCTATTTGGGCCGCTGCTCAACCTACCCAACACTTACATATATACTATTATACACTCTACTATATTAATAACAATGCCTCCAATTAAATCACTATCACTAATTTACACAATTAAACAAACACAATCTATTTCATGGGCAGCACGCATATTCCATTCAGTTCATTACCAATAGAATAACAACCTGACAAATACAAACAGACAGATAAGCAGTCAGGTAGGCAGAGGAAGGAATCAAGGAATTAACACAGGCAAGCATATCTGTAATATATCTAGGCTCTTCTCATACCCTAATCTTACAATTTTTTCCACTTTATCCAATCCTAGTGTGTAATTCCAAAGAATCAAACATTATGTTATAATTTATCATACCATATCATAATTAACTTACCTATCATATGAGAAGAAGTATCTGATTTCATGTTACGAGATTATTCAGTGAATTCAGCACATTCCAAGCATTCAGTCCAGTTAATTAGAATATGCTCAGCTTGAATATTTGCCTGAGTAGACAGGCAGGCCGGCAAGAGCGTGAATTCATGGCAAGTATAGTCAGTGTAGAATTCACTTAATATCGCGTAAATTTCACCCTAAAATAAGGCACCTGAAGTCTATAAAGTTAAAAGACTGTCTTATCTCTCGGAATATTTCTATATTAGTACAGATATATAAATACCTAATGTAGTTCTACAACAAACAATTAGTCATTACTCGTCACTTAATTCTACGTGATTAAGCAACAACAACAACAACAACAACAACAATTCTGACCATATGTACAAAAGCGAAAAAATGCCAATACATAATAGCTGGTCAGACAAACAATGTGCCAACCAATAGAAAACAACTTCTAGAAAGTTCTATCATAACTGACCAATTAAAAAGCAAACTGTAGACTGCAAATTATACAATAAACACTCAACTACTCATCAGTACTCATGAGTATGACAACTACAATAAACCCAACAGTCAGTCACACATGCTAAATAGATTAGCATAGCATTAATTATTATATGACGTGTGAAATACTTAGGCTAAGGCGTGCACACTAATAGTGAATGCATGAGTTATCGTGTACACTAACACCGTTGATGAATATGTGGTGTGGTGATTGGAAAGATTAATGAATCAGTAGAAGAGCAGGCAGGGAACAGTATAGGTGGGTTGGATATGGTAGAACATGGAAGGAAAAATGATAGATTGAAAATGGCAATATTTTATGTAGTTTTTTCCTCATCTATTTTGGGGTAGCTCAGCACACGCTTATACCCCAACGGGATTTGACAACATCTGACACACATTGCAGGTTCAACACCCACGGCTATAGCCAGTTGGCTATTTGGGCCGCTGCTCAACCTACCCAACACTTACATATATACTATTATACACTCTCTCTTCTTATAACAATGCCTCCAATTAAATCACTATCACTAATTTACACAATTAAACAACACAATCTATTTCATGGGCAGCACGCATATTCCATTCAGTTCATTACCAATAGAATAACAACCTGACAAATACAAACAGACAGATAAGCAGTCAGGTAGGCTAGGAATCAGGAATAACCACAGGCTACGCATATCTGGTAATATTTTCTCTAGGGCTTTCTAATACCCTAATCTTACAATTTTTTCCACTTTATCCAATCCTAGTGTGTAATTCCAAAGAATCAAACATTATGTTATATCAATCATACCATATCATAATATAACTTACCTATCATATGAGACGAAGTAGATGATGTCTGTAACGGATTATCAGGTGAATTCAGCACATTCCAAGCATTCAGTCCAGTTAATTAGAATATGCTCAGCTTGAATATTTGCCTGAGTAGACAGGCAGGCAGGCAAGCAGGACGTGAATTCATTGGCAACGTATAGTCAGTGTAGAATTCACTTAATATCGCGTTACATTCACCGAAATAATGCACCTGAAGTCTATAAAGTTAAAAGACTGTCTTATCTCTTCGGAATATTTTTTTTTGTTTTTTTTTTTTTTTTTTTTATTTTTTTTGTTTTTTTTCTATATTAGTACAGATATATAAATACCTAATGTAGTTCTACAACAAACAATTATTCATTACTAGTCACTTTACATTTCTACGTGATTAAGCAACAACAAAACAACAACAACAATCTGCACCCTGTGTACAAAAGCGAAAAAATGCCAATACATAATAGCTGGTCAGACAAACAATGTGCCAACCAATAGAAAACAACTTCTAGAAAGTTCTATCATAACTGACCAATCAAAAGCAAACTGTAGACTGCAAATTATACAATAACACTCAACTACTCATCAGTACTCATGAGTATGACAACTACAAATAAACCCAACAGTCAGTCACACATGCTAAATAGATTAGCATAGCATTAATTATTATATGACGTGTGAAATACTTAGGCTAAGGCGGCACACTATAGGAAGCAGGAGGTTCTCCGTGTACACTAACACCGTTGATGAAATATGTGGTGTGGTGATTGGAAAGATTAATGAATCAGTAGAAGAGCAGGCAGGGAACAGTATAGTGGTTGGATATGGTAGAACATGGAAGGAAAAATGATAGATTGAAAATGGCAATAATTTTGTGTAGTTCCTTCTCCTCATCTATTTTGGGGTAGCTCAGCACACGCTTACTACCCACGGGATTTGAAACTCTGACATATACCTTGCCAGGTTTTCAAACAACCAAGGCTATAGCCAGGGGATATTGGGGCCAGCTGCTAACTACCAACACTTAATCTAATATATTATACACTCTACTATTCTTAATAACAATGCCTCCAATTAAAATCACTATCACTAATTTACACAATTAAACAAACACAATCTATTTCATGGGCAGCCGCATATTCCATTCAGTTCATTACCAATAGAATAACAACCTGACAATAAAAAACAGACAGATAAGCAGTCAGGTAGGCAGGAATCAAGGAATTAACACAGGCAAGCATATCTGTAATATATCTAGGCTCTTCTCATACCCTAATCTTACAATTTTTTCCACTTTATCCAATCCTAGTGTGTAATTCCAAAGAATCAAACATTATGTTATATCATATCATACCATATCATAATATAACTTACCTATCATAGAGAAGAAGTCATATGATGTAATGTTACGAGATTATTCAGTGAATTCAGCACATTCCAAGCATTCAGTCCAGTTAATTAGAAATATGCTCAGCTTGAATATTTGCCTGAGTAGACAGGCAGGCAGGCAGGCAGGCAGGCAGGCAGGCAGGCAAGCAGACGTGAATTCATTGGCAACGTATAGTCAGTGTAGAATTCACTTAATATCGCGTTACATTCACCGAAATAATGCACCTGAAGTCTATAAAAGTTAAAAGACTGTCTTATCTCTTCGGAATATTTCTATATAGTACAGATATATAAACCTAATGTAGTTCTACAACAAACAATTATTCATTTACTAGTCACTTACATTCTACGTGATACGCAACAACACAACAACAACAACAATCTGCACCCTGTGTACAAAAGCGAAAAAATGCCAATACATAATAGCTGGTCAGACAAACAATGTGCCAACCAATAGAAAACAACTTCTAGAAAGTTCTATCATAACTGACCAATCAAAAGCAAACTGTTAGACTGCAAATATACAATAAACACTCAAAATATCATCAGGACTCAGAGCTGACAATACAAATCAAACAACAGTCAGTCACACATGCTAAATAGATTAGCATAGCATTAATTATTATATGACGTGTGAAATACTTAGGCTAAGGCGTGCACACTAATAGTGAATGCATGAGTTATCCGTGTACACTAACACCGTTGATGAAATATGTGGTGTGGTGATTGGAAAGATTAATGAATCAGTAGAAGAGCAGGCAGGGAACAGTATGGTTGGGTTGGATATGGTAGAACATGGAAGGAAAAATGATAGATTGAAAATGGCAATAATTTTGTGTAGTTCCTTCTCCTCATCTATTTTGGGGTAGCTCAGCACACGCTTACTACCCACGGGATTTGACCTCTGACACACACTTGCCAGGTTCAACACCCACGGCTATAGCCAGTTGGCTATTTGGGCCGCTGCTCAACCTACCCAACACTACATATATACTATTATACACTCTACTATTTAATAACAATGCCTCCAATTAAATCACTATCACTAATTTACACAATTAAACAAACACAATCTATTTCATGGGCAGCACGCATATTCCATTCAGTTCATTACCAATAGAATAACAACCTGACAAATACAACAGCAGATAATCAGTCAGTAGGCAGGAATCAAGGAATTAACACAGGCAAGCATATCTGTAATATATCTAGGCTCTTCTCATACCCTAATCTTACAATTTTTTCCACTTTATCCAATCCTAGTGTGTAATTCCCAAGAATCAACATTATTTTATATCATATCATACCATATCATAATATAACTTACCTATCATATGAGACGAAGTCATTGAATGTCCTGTTACGAGAGTAGTCAGTGAATTCAGCACATTCCAAGCATTCAGGTTCTCCATTTTAATTTAAAAGGCTCATCTTGAATATTTGCCTGAGTAGACAGGCAGGCAGGCAGGTGCAGGGCAGGCGGCATGCAGGCAAGCACCGGGAATTCATTGCAACTGTATCGTCCAGTTTAGACTCACTTAAAATACGCGTTACCCTTCACCGAATCCGCACCTGAAGTCTATAAAGTTAAAAGACTGTCTATCTCTTCGAATATTGGTCTAATATTAGTACAGATTTAATACCTAATGTAGTTCTACAACAAACAATTATTCATTTACTAGTCACTTACATTCTACTTGATTAGCAACAACAACAACAACAACAACAATCTGCACCCTGTGTACAAAAGCGAAAAAATGCCAATAAATAATAGCTGGTCAGACAAACAATGTGCCAACCAATAGAAAACAACTTCTAGAAAGTTCTATCATAACTGACCAATCAAAAGCAAACTGTAGACTGCAAATTATACAATAAACACTCAACTACTCATCAGTACTCATGAGTATGACAACTACAATAAACCCAACAGTCATCACACATGCTAAATAGATTAGCATAGCATTAATTATTATATGACGTGTGAAATACTTAGGCTAAGGCGTGCACACTAATAGTGAATGCATGAGTTATCCGTGTACACTACACCGTTGATGAAATATGTGGTGTGGTGATTGGAAAGATTAATGAATCAGTAGAAGAGCAGGCAGGGAACAGTATAGTTGGGTTGGATATGGTAGAACATGGAAGGAAAAATGATAGATTGAAAATGGCAATAATTTTGTGTAGTTCCTTCTCCTCATCTATTTTGGGGTAGCTCAGCACACGCTTACTACCACGGGATTTGAACCTCTGACACACACTTGCCAGGTTCAACACCCACGGCTATAGCCAGTTGGCTATTTGGGCCCGCGCTCACTACCAACACTTAACATTATATACTATTATACACTCTACTATTTAATAACAATGCCTCCAATTAAATCACTACACTAATTTACACAATTAAACAAACACAATCTATTTCATGGGCAGCACGCATATTCCATTCAGTTCATTACCAATAGAATAACAACCTGACAATACAAACAGACAGATACGCAGTCATGTAGCAGAATTCACGGCATAAAACACAGCAGCATATCTTCTGTAGTATCGTCTAGGATCTTCCATACCCTAATCTTACAATTTTTTCCACTTTATCCAATCCTAGTGTGTAATTCCAAGAATTCAAACATTATGTTATATCATCATACCATATCATAATATAACTTACCTATCATATGAGAAGAAGTATATGATGTCAGTTACGAGATTATTCAGTGAATTCAGCACATTCCAAGCATTCATCCATAATTAGAATCTGCTCACTTTTTGAATTTGCCTGAGTAGACAGGCAGGCAGGCAGGCAGGCAGGCAGGCAAGCAGACGTGAATTCATTGGCAACGTATAGTCAGTGTAGAATTCACTTAATATCGCGTTACATTCACCGAAATATGCACCTGAAGTCTATAAAGTTAAAAGACTGTCTTATCTCTTCGGAATATTTCTATATTAGTACAGAATATAAATACCTAATGTAGTTCTACAACAAACAATTATTCATTTACTAGTCACTTACATTCTACGTGATTAAGCAACAACAACAACAACAACAACAATCTGCACCCTGTGTACAAAAGCGAAAAAATGCCAATACATAATAGCTGGTCAGACAAACAATGTGCCAACCAATAGAAAACAACTTCTAGAAAGTTCTATCATAACTGACCAATCAAAAGCAAACTGTAGACTGCAAATTATACAATAAAACACTCAACTACTCATCAGTACTCATGAGTATGACAACTACAAATAAACCCAACAGGCAGTCACACATGCTAAATAGATTAGCATAGCCTACTTATTATATGACGTGTGAAATACTTAGGCTAAGGCGTGCACACTAATAGTGAATGCATGAGTTATCCGTGTACACTAACACCGTTGATGAAATATGTGGTGTGGTGATTGGAAAGATTAATGAATCAGTTAGACGAGCAGGGGGGCAAAGTGATAGTTGGGGTGGATATGGTAGAACATGGAAGGAAAAATTGATAATGAAAATGGCAATAATTTTGTGTAGTTCCTTCTCCTCATCTATTTTGGGGTAGCTCAGCACACGCTTACTACCCACGGGATTTGAACCTCTGACACACACTTGCAGGTTCAACACCCACGGCTATAGCCAGTTGGCTATTTGGGCCGCTGCTCAACCTACCCAACTCATATAGACTATTATACACTCTACTATTCTTAATAACAATGCCTCCAATTAAATCACTATCACTAATTTACACAATTAAACAAACACAATCTATTCTGGGCAGCACGCATATTCCATTCAGTTCATTACCAATAGAATAACAACCTGACAAATACAAACAGACAGATAAGCAGTCAGGTAGGCAGGAATCAAGGAATATTAACAAGGCAAGCAATCTTGGTAATATAATCTAGGCTTGCTCATACCTAATATTACAATTGTTCCCCTTATTCCAAATTCCTAGGTGTGTAATTCCAAAGAATCAAACATATGTTATATCAGTATCATACATATCATAAATAAAATTACATAGCATATAGAAGAAGTCAGATGATTGTCATGTTACGAGATTATTCAGTGAATTCAGCACATTCCAAGCATTCAGTCCAGTTAATTAGAAATATGCTCAGCTGAATATTTGCCTGAGTAGACAGGCAGGCAGGCAAGCAGACGTGAATTCATTGGCAACGTCTAGTCAGTGTAGAATTCACTTAATATCGCGTTACATTCACCGAATAATGAACCTGAAGTCTATAAAGTTAAAAGACTGTCTTATCTCTCTTCGGAATATTTCGATATTTAGTCCAGATATATAAATACTATGTAGTTTCCTACACAAACAAGTATCATTTACTCATTCACTTACATTCTACTTACGTGCTAAGCAACACAACAACAACACCAACATCTGCACCCTATGTACAAAAGCGAAAAAATGCCAATACATAATCGCTGGCAGACAACAATTGCCACGCAATAGAAAACAACGTTCTAGAAAGTTGCTATCATAACCTGACAACTCAAAAGCACACTGTAGACTGCAAATTATCCCAATAAACACTCCACTAAATCCATCCGTACTCATGATATGCAACTACAAATAAACCCAACAGTCCTGTCCACTGCTAAATAGATTAGCATAGCATTAAATTAGTATATTCTTGAAATACTTTAGCTAAGGCGTGCACACTAATAGTGAATGCATGAGTTATCCGTGTACACTAACACCGTTGATGAAATATGTGGTGTGGTGATTGGAAAGATTAATGAATCAGTAGAAGAGCAGGCAGGGAACAGTATAGTTGGTTGGATATGGTAGAACAGGGAAGGAAAAAAATGATAGATGAAAATGGCAATAATTTTGTGTAGTTCCTTCTCCTCATCTATTTTGGGGTAGCTCAGCACACGATTAATACCCACGGGATTTGAACCTCTGACACACACTTGCCAGGGTCAACACCCACGGCTATAGCCAGTTGGCTATTTGGGCCGCTGCTCAACCTACCCAACTCATATAGACTATTATACACTCTACTATTCTTAATAACAATGCCTCCAATTAAATCACTATCACTAATTTACACAATTAAACAAACACAATCTATTTCATGGGCAGAACGCTATTCCCATTCAGTCAGACCAAATAGAATAACAACCTGACAAATACAAACAGACAGATAAGCAGTCAGGTAGGCAGGAAATCAAGGAATTAACACAGGCAAGCATATCGGTAATATATCTCGGCTCTTCTCTACCCAATCTTACAATTTTTCCACTTTATCCATCCTAGTGTGTAATTCCAAAGAATCAAAACATATGTTTTCATATCGACATATCATAATATAACTTATATCTATGAGAAGAAGTCATATGAGTCATGTTACGAGATTAGTCCAGTGAATTCAGCACATTCCAGCAGTCAGTCCGTTATTAGACATATAATCAGCTTGAACTATTTGACTGAGTAGGACAGGCAGGCAGGCAGGCAGCAAGCAGGACGTGAATTCATGGAAACGTATAGTCAGTGTAGAATCACTTAATATCGCGGTACATTCACCGAAATAATGCACCTGAAGTCTATAATAGTTAAAAGAACTGTATTATCTCTTCGGAATATTTCTATATTCGTACAGATATAAAATACCTAATGTAGTTCTCAAACAAACAATTATTTCATTTACTAGTCACTTACTTCTACGTGATTACGCAACACACAACAACAACAACAACAACATCTGCCACCCTGTGTACAAAAGCGAAAAAATGACAATACATAATAGCTGGTCAGACAAACAATGTGACAACCAATAGAAAACAACTCTAGAAGTTCTATCATAACTGACCCAATCCAAAAAGCAAACTGTCGAACTGCAAATTATACACTAAACACTCAACTAGCATCAGTACTCATGAGTATGACAACTACAAATAAAAACCCAAACCGTCAGCCCGTCACAAGTGCTAAATAGCTTAGATAGCATAATTATTATATGACGTGTGAATACTTAGGTCTAAGGCGTGCCCACTAATAGTGAATGCATGGAGTTATCGTGTACACAACACCGTTGATGAAAATCTGGTGTGGTGAGTGGAAAGATTAATGATCAGTAGAAGAGCAGGCAGGGACAGTATAGTTTGGGTTGGATATGAGAACACATGGAAGGAAAAATGATAGCTGAAAATGGCCATAAATTATGTAGTTCTTTCTCCTCATCTAGTTGGGGTAGTCAGCACCCGCTTATACCACGGGATTTGAACTCTGACACACACTTGCCAGGTCAAACCCACGGCTTATAGCCGTTGGCTCTTGGGCCGCTTGCTCAAACTACCCCACACTTACATAATATAATATATACACTCTACTATTCTTAATAACAAGTGCCCCAATTCAATCACTATCACTAATTGACACATAAACAAAAACAATATATTTCAGGGCCGCACGCATATTCAT
>JALJAT010000432.1:0-15963 GCA_034768735.1 Schistosoma mekongi | reverse complement strand
AAAATACGATTATCGTTGCTGAGATAGGCAGCAATAATATGTGACAGGGGACATGGTGGCGAACTTGCCAACTACACTGAGAAAATTATTCCATCAGTTTTCAAAAGCCGATTCGATGATATTTTGTGAACGCCTGCTCCGTTTTCACCATGCTTGCGCATTCGATTGGGATGCGAGTCCTATACGATTAAAAGCGTTGTCACGTGACCGCCATTCATCCCAACCTCGCCAACTGAGCACAACTTTCAAATCTATTTTTACCCCACCCCACTCTTTACATATCATAATATAATACTCATTTCAATCGAATATAATAAGAAGTGCAACTACTTACACGAACAAAAAAATCATCAAAATAGATTATCGTGCGGATATGGCAGCAATAATTGTGACATGTGGAATGGTTGGCGAATTGCAACTACACTGAGGAAAATTATTTTCCATCGTTTGTATAAAAGCGATTTCGATGATATTTTGTGAACGCCCTGGCCTCATTCTCACCATTCTTGTGCATTCGAAGTGGGATGCGAAGAGTCCTTCGAGTATGCGTGCACGCGTGCCGCCAATTTCATCCAAACTCCCAACTAAGCCACAACCTTTCAAAACTATTATGTTACCCCACCCCAGGCTCTTTACATATCATATAAATTACTCATTCATCGAATATAGGAAGACGCTGCGTTTGAACATCAACATCGGGATGCAGGTGCATCCAGCCGATGAGTCCCAAATAGGACGCAACGCGCGTCTGGATTCCACTGCCATCACAATCCAACTTATATGATACTGTGAAAATTTCGCTATAATCGAGCCATCCGCTCAGGCATGCACATTAGCACAAATCACTGACCAGCTTGGTCCATACAATCCCGGGAATAACATTTAATTCCCAATACCATGTGCCGTTGCACAGTGTACTGGTCCCTGGACCTCAGTATTAGTTTTGAACGCGATGGCTGTTCCACACGAAACGGCTGAGTTGGAATCCCATTGTGAACATCAACATCGGGATCCAGGTGCTCCAGCCGATGATCCCAAAGGACGAAACGCGCGTCCTGGATTCCACTTGCCAGTCACAATCCAACTTATATGATACTTGTGAAAATTTCGCTATAATCGAGTCCAATCGCCTCAGGAATGCACATATCGCGACAATCCTGATCAGCAGTGGTCCTATACAAATCACGGGGATATACAAGTTTATCCATCCAATTGTGCCCGTTGACACGTTTTCTGTCTGGACCTCAGTGTCTAGTGGGTGCACGCGATGGCGTTCGATCACGAACGGCTGAGTTTCGAATCCCAGTTTGACATCACAACCTACAGGGGGGGGGATGCAGTGCTCAGCCGTGATCCCAAATAGACCACGCGCCGTCCTGGCTTCCACTTGCCAGTCCACAAATCCCCTATATGAATACTTGTGAAAATTTCGCTATATCGAGTCAATCCGCTCAGATGCACATATAGCAACATCACTGTCACGTTGGTCTATACAATCACGGGAATAACAAGTTTATTCCCAATACCAATGTGCCGTTGGAGCAAGTGTGACTGTCTGGACTCATGTAGTCTAGTGTGAACGCGAGGCGTTCGACACAAACGGACTGAGTTTCGAACCCAGTGTGAACAATCAACATCGTGATGCAGTTGCATCCACCGATGAGTCCCCACATAGAGCAAAACGCGCGTCCGTTGATTCCACTTGGCCAGTCCAATCCACTTATATGATACTTTGGAAAATTTCGCTATATCGAGGCAATCCGCTCAGGATGCACATATAGCAACATCACTGAGCACGTGGTCTATAACAAATCAACGGGAATATCGATTTTATCCCAATACCAATGTGCCCTTTGGGACTGTGTACTGTCCTGGCCTCAGTAAAGTCTAGTGGTGCACGCGGTGGCGTTCGACACGAAACGGACTGAGTTCGATCCAGTTTGAAATCACATCGGGATGCAGTGCCATCCAGCCGATTATCCCAAATGGACGAACGCGCGTCTGGATTCCCCTTGCCAGTCCAATCCAACGTATCATGATACTGTGACATTTCGCTATATCGAGGCATCCGCTCAGGAGCACATATAGCACATCCTGATCAGCATTGTCCTTAACTCAACGGGATCTACCATTTATCCCAATACCATGTGCCCCGTTGCACAAGTGTGACGGTCTGGACTCAGTTAGCTGTGTGAACGCGATGGCGTTCCACACGAAACGGACTGAGTTGGAATCCCATGTGAACACAACATCGGGATCAGGTGCAGCCAGCCGATTAGCTCCCAATAGGACGAACGCGCGTCCTGGATTCCCTTGCCAGTCACAATCCAACTTATATGATACTTGTTAAAATTTTCGCTATATCGAGGCAATCCTGCTCGGATGCACATATCAACCTCACTGATCCGTTGGCTATAACAAATCAACGGAATATACAATTTTTCCCATACCATGGTCCCGTTGACAAGTGTGACTGTCCTGGACCCTCTAAGAATCTAGTGTGACGCGCATGGCGTTCGACACTAACGTACTGAGTTGGAATCCAGTGGTGAAACATCAACACGGATCGGTTTGCATCCGCCGATAGTCCCAAAGGGAACGAAACGCGCGTCCTTGGATTCCACTTGCCAGTCACAATCCCACCGTATATGATACTTGTGAAAATTACGCTATATCGAGGCAATCGCTCAGGATGCACATATAAGCAACCATCACTGCTCACGCATTGGTCTAAACAATCAACGGGAATATATCAAGTTTTTAAATCCCAACCAATGTGCCCTTTGGACATTTGTGACGTCTGGACTCAGTAAGTCTATGTGAACGCGGTGGCGTTCGACCGAAACGGACTGAGTTCGAATCCCGTGTGCACTCACCCGTGATTCAGGTGCATCCAGCCGAATCATCCCCAAATCGGACGAAAACGCGCGTCCTGGATTTCCATTGCCATGCACAATCCACCTTATATGATACTTGTGGAAAATTTCGCTAGATCGAGGCAATCCTGCTCAGGATGCCACATATACAACAATCACTGATCAGCTTGGTCTAAAAAAATCAACGGAATATACAATTATCCCAATACCATGTGCCCGTTGACAAGTGTGACTGTACCGGGACTCAGTGTCTAGTGGTGAACGCGATGAGCGTTCGACACGAAACGGACTGAGTTCGAATCCAGGGTGAACCCATCAACATCGGGAGGCAGGAGTGCATCCAAGCCGATGAGCCAAATAGGACGAAACGCGCGTCCTGGGATTCAACTTGACAGTCAAAATCCAACTTATATGATACTTGTAAAATTGCGACCTATTATCGATTTGGGGGACAATCCGCTCAGGGATTGCAATATAGCACAATACGGATCAGCGTTGGTCTAAAACAAATCAACGGGAATATACACGTTATCCCATACCAAGGTGCCTTGGAAATGTGTGACTGTCTGGCTCAGTAGTCTAGTGGTGAAAAGCGGTGGCGTTCGACACGGAAAAGGACTTGAGTTCGAATCCAGTGGAACATATCACATCGGGATGCAGGTGATACAGCGAGAGCTCCAAATAGGACCGAAAACGCGCGTCCTGGATTCACTTGCCGTCCACAATTCCACGTATAGATAATTGTGAAAATTTCGCTATATCGAGGCAATCGCTCGGAGGCACATTATGAACAACACTGATCGACATTGGTCTATTAAACAATTCAACGGGAATTACAGTAGTTTATCCCAATACCTCAATGTGCCAGTGCACAGTTCTGTTGACGTGTCTGGACTTCAGTAGTCTAGTGTGTGAACCGCGATGGCGTTCACACGAAACGGAACTGAGTGGAAGCCCCAGGTGAACTCAACATCGGGCTGAAGGTGATCCAGCGATGAGTCCCAAATAGGACGAAACGCGAGTTCTGGTTCCACTTGCCGTCACAATTCCAACTATATGATACTGTGAAAATTTCGCTATATCGAGCAATCCGCTCAGGATGGACCACTATGCAACAAGACACTGATCAGCGTTGGTCTATTAACAAATCAAAGGGAATATAAAAGTTGATCCCAAATAACAGTGCCCGTTGGACAAGTGGGACGGTATGGATTCAGTAGTCTTAGTGGTGAACGCGAGGACGTTCGACACGAAACGGATGAGTTGGAATCCCAGTTGAAAAATCAAATCGGGATGCGGTGCATCCAGCACATGCTGTCCCAAATAGGAGCGAAACGCGCGTCCTGGAATTCCACTTGCCAGTCACAATCAACTTATATGATACTTGTGAAATACGCTATATCGGAGGCAAATCGCTCGGATGACATATAGCAACAATCCCTGATCAGCATTGGTCTATAACAAATCACGGGACTAACACGTTTATCACAAGAACCAATGTGCCCTTTGGACATGTGTGACTGTCTGGAATCAGTAGTCTAGTGGGACCGGTGGCGTTCGAACACGCACGGGATGAGGTCGATCCCAGTGTGATGAACATCACATCGGGATGCAGGTGGCATCCAGCCGATCAGTCCCAACTGGACCGAACACGCGCGTCCTGGATTCCATTGCCAGTCACAATCCAACTTATGATTACTTGTGAAAATTTCGCTATATCGAGCAATCCGCACTCAGGATGCACTATATATGGAACCAATCCATGATCGCCAGCTGGTAGATAACAAATCAACGGGAATATACAAGTTTATACGCACACAATACCAATGTGCCCGTTGGACAAGGGGGACTGTTGGAGTCAGAGATAGGGGTATAGGAGTGGGTGAACGACACAAGGAATGGCTTCGCACGGAAAACGGAGCCTGAGTTGGACCTGGCCACAGTGTGAAGACATCACATCGGGATGGCAGGTGCATACAGCCGATGAGTCCCAAATAGGACGAAACGCGGGTCACTGGCTTCCAAAAATTGCAGTCACCAATACAACTTATTGATACTTGTGAAAATTTCGCTATCTCGAGGCAAGCCGCTCAGGATGCATATAGAACAATCACTGACCAGCTGTGGTCCATACTGAATACAACGGGAATATACAATTTACCAATACCATGTGCCCGTTGCACCAGTGTGACTGTCTTGGATCAGTAGTCTATTTGGTGAACGCGATGGCGTTCGACCGAAACGGACTGAGTTCGAATCCCAGTGTGAACATCAACACGGGTGCAGGTGCATCCAGCCGATGAGTCCCAATCGGACGAAACGCGCGTCCTGGATTCATTGCCAGTCACAATCCCACGTATATGAAATTGTGAAAAATTTACGCTATATCGAGGCAATCCGACTAGGATGCACATATAGCAACAATCACTGATCAGATTGAGTCTATAACCAAATCAACGGGAATATACAAGTTTATTCCCATACCAATGTGCCAGTTGCACACGTGTGAATGTCTGGAATCAGTAGTTAGGTGTGAACGCCGATGGGCGTTCGACACGAAACGGACTGAGGTCGGAAATTACCAGTGTGACATAAACATCGGATGCAGGGGCATCCAGCCGATGAGTCCAATAGGACGAAACGCGCGTCTGGATTCACTTGCCAGTCACAATTCAAAATTATATGATATTGGAAAATTCGCTATATCGAGGCAATACGCTCGGATGCACATATAGCAAATAATCACTGAGCAGCGTTGGCGTCTATAACAAATCAACAGGGGAATATACAAGTTTATCCAATACCAATGTGCCCGTTGGGACCAAGTGTTGACTGTCTGGACTCAGTAGTCTAGGGAGTGAACGCGATGGCGTTCGGACACGAACACGGACTGAGTGGAATCACAGTGTGAACATCAACATCGGGATGCAGGTGCATCCAGCATGAGTCCAAATAGGACGAACGCGCGGTCCTGGATTCCAATTGCCAGTCACAATCCAACTTATATGTTGATACTTGTGAAAATTACGCTCTATCGAGGCAATCGTCAGATGCAATATAGCAACAAATCACTGATCAGCTTGGTACTTAACAAAATCAACGGGAATATACAAGTTTATCCCAATACCAATGTGCCCTTTAGGACATGTAGTGACTGGCTGGATCAGTAGTTAGTGGTGAAGCGGTGGCGTTCGACACGAAACGGATAGTTAGAGCCAGTGTGAACATCAAATCGGGATGCAGGTGCATCAGCCGATCAGTCCCAAATAGGACCGAACCACGCGCGCGTCTGGATTCCACATTGCAGTCACAATCCAACTTATTGATACTTGTGAAATTTCCGCTATATCGAGGCAATCCGCTCAGGATGCACATACGCAACAAGCACTGATCAGCATTGGTCTATAACAAATCAACGGAATATACAAGTTTCCCAATACCAATGTGCCCGTTGCACAAGTGTGACTGTCGGGACTCAGTAGTTCTAGGGGAACGCGAGGCGTTCGACACGAAACGGACTGGTTGGAATCCCAGTGTGAACATCAACATCGGGCGGAGGTGCATACAGCCGATGGTCCAAATAGGACGAAACGCGCGTCTGTATTACACCTTTGCCAGTACAATAATTATATGATATGTGAAAATTTCGCTATATCGAGGCAATCGTCCGGATGCACATATAGCAACAATCACTGGAAGCTTTGGTCCATAACAAAATCAACGGGGGAAAATACAAGTTTATCCCCATGAACCAAGTGCCGTTGACAAGTGTGACTGTTGGGATCAGTATAGTCTGGTGGTGAACGCGATGGACGTTCGAAACGAGAAACGACTGAGTTCCGAATCCAGTGTGAACATTCAACATCGGGAGGCAGGTGCATCCAGACGAGAGTCCCAAATAGGACGAAAACCGCGCTTCGTCCGGATTCCACTTGCCAGTCACAATCCAACGTAGTAGACTGTGAAAATTTCGCATATCGAGCAATCCGCCTCAGGATGCACATATAGCAACAATCAGATCAGCAGTGCGTCTATAACAAATCAACGGACTATACAAGTTTTCCCAATACCACTGTGCCCGTTGCCAAGTGGACTGTAGGGACTAGTGAGGTCTAGTGAGTGAACGCGATGGCGTTCGACACGAAACGGACTGAGTTGGAATCCCAAGTGGAAACACAAACATCGGGACTGCAGGTGCACAGCCGATCCAGTCCCAAATAGGCGCGAAAAACGCGCGTCCTGGATTCACTTGCTAGTCACAACCAACTATATGAGTACTTGTGAAAATTCGCTAATATCGAGGCCATCGACAGGATGCACGTATAGCAACCAATCACTGATCCCGTTGGTCTATAAAAAATCAACGGGAATATACTAAGTTTATCAATCCAATGTGCCCGTTGGACAAGTGTGACTGTCTGAGACTCAGTAGTTAGTGCTGTGAACGCGATGGCGTTCGACAAGAAACGGAACTGAGTTCGAATCCCGTGTGAAACATCAACTCCGGGATAAGGGGCATCCAGACGATCGTCCAAAATAGGACGAAACGCCGCGTTCGGATTCCACTGCCAGTCACAATCCAATTATAGGATACTTGTGAAAATTCGCTATATCGAGGCAATCCGCTCAGGATTTGCACTATAGCAACAATCACTGACAGCATTGGTTCTTAACAAAGCAACAGGAATATACAAGTTATCCCCATACAATGTGCACGTTGCACAAGTGTGACTGTCTGGAATCAGTAGTTGTGGTGACACGCGGTGGACGTTCAACCACGAAACGGTGAGTTAGAATCCGATTGTGAACCTCAAAATCGGCTGCAGGTGATCCAGCAGATGAGTCCAAATAGGACGAAACGCGCGTCCTGGATTCCACTGTGCCAGTCACCATCCAAATTATATGATACTGTGTAAAAATTTTCGCTATATCGAGAATCGCCAATCAGGATTGCATATAGCAACAATCACTGTATCAGGCATTGCGTACTATAACAAAAAACGGGAATATACCAAGTTATACCAATACCATGGGCCCGTTGCACAAGTGTGACCTGTCTGGACTCAGTAGTTCGTTGGTGAACGCGATGGCGTCGACACGAACGGACGAGTTCGAATCCCAGTGTGAACATTCAACACGGGATGCAGGGCAATCCAGCCGAGAGTCCCAAATAGGACGAACGCGCGTCTGGATTCCACTTGCAGTCACAATCCAAACATTGATACTTGTGAAAATTTCGCTTATCGGGCAAATCCGCTCAGGATGCACAGTATAGCAACAACATGACCAGCTGGTCCATAACAATCAACCGGAAATACAAGTTTTCCCAATACCATGTGCCCGTGCACAGTGTGACTTTGGACTCAGTAGTTGTGGTGAATAACGCGGTGGCTGTTCAACACGAAAACGGACTGAGTTCGATCCCAGTGTGAACATCAAATGGGTGCAGGGCTCAGCGATGAGTCCCAAATAGGACGAAACGCGCGTCCTGGATTCCACTTGCCAGTTCACAGGATCCAAAACTTAAGATACTTGTGAAAGACGCTATATCGATGGCAATCCGTCAGGATGCACATATAGAACAATCAACTGATCAGCATTGTCCTATAACAAAATCACGGGAATATAAAGTTCTCTCCCAAAACCAATGGCCCGTGCGAAAAGTGTGACTGTTGGACCCCCCCATCCAGTCCGTTAGTGCAGCGAACGCCCGATGGCTCGTTCGAACGAAACGCTGAGTTCGAATCCCAGTGTGAACATCAATCGGGATGCAGGTGATCCAGCCGAGAGGCCCAAATAGACAAACGCGCGTCCTGGATCCACTTGCCAGCTCACATCCAACTTATATATACTTGTGAAAATTTCCGCTATTCGATGGCAATCCGACTCAGGACTGCACATATAGCAACAATCACTGACCAGCTTTGGTCCTAACAAATCACGGGAATATACCAAGTTTATCCAATACCAATGTGCCGTTGCACAAGTGTGACTGTTTCTGGAACAGTAGGTTATTTGTGAACGCGATGGCGTTCGACCCGAAACGGAATGAGTTCGAGCCCAGTGTGAACTATCAACATGGGATGCAGGTGCATCCAGCGATGAGTCCAAATGGACGAAACGCCGCGTCCTGGAGCCCTTGCCAGTCACAATCCAAACGTAATGATACCTTGTGAAAAGTCGCTATATCGAGGCAATCAGCTAAGGATTGCACATAATAGCAAAAATCAATGACCAGCTTTGGTCATAACAATCAACGGGAATATAAAAGTTTATCCAATACCAATGTGCCCGTTGCCAAGGTGACTGTATGGACTCAGTAGTCTATTGGTGAACGCGATGGCGTTCGACACGAAACGGACTGAATTAGATCCCAGTGTGAACCTCAAAATCGAGATGGCAGGTGCATCCAGCCGATGAGTCCCCAATAGGACGAAACGCGCGTCAGGGATTCCACTTGACAGTCCAGCCAACTATATGATACTTGTGAAAAATTTCGCTTATCGAGGCAATCGCTAGGCTGCACATATAGCAACACTCACTGACCCGCTTTGGTCTTAACAAAATCAACGGGAATATACAAGTTTATCCAATACCAATGTTGACCGTTGGAAAAGTTTGACTGGATGACTCAGTAGTCTAGTGGGAACGCGGTGGCGTTCGACACGAAACGGACTGAGTTGGAATCCAGTGTGACATCAACATCGGATGAGGGCATCAGCGTGAGTCCCAATAGGACGAAACGCGGGTCCTTGATTCCACGTGCCAGTCACAATCCAACTTATATATACTTGTGAAAATTTCCTATATCGAGGCCCATCGCTCAGGTCATGCACATCTAGCAACATCACTGACCAGCTTGGTCCATAACAAAATCAACGGGAATATACAAGTTTATCCAATACCATGTGCGTTGCACAAGTGTTGACGTCTGGACTCAGTATCTAGTGGTGAGACGCGAGGCGTTCACACGAAAACGGACTGAGTTGGAATCCAGTGTGACATCAACTCGGGATGCAGGTCGCATCAAGCCGTGAGTCCCAAATAGACTAAAGCGCGCCGGGATTTCCACTTGCCCGTCACACATCAACTTATAGATAACGTGTGCACAATTCGTATATCGCGGGCAATCCGATCAGGATGCACATATAGCAACAATCAATGATCCGCATGGTCTATAACAAATCAACGGGAAGCTACAAGTTTATTTCCCAATACCAATGTGACCGTTGCACAAGTGTGAATGTCTGGACTCAGTCGTCTAGTGGTGAACGCGATTGGCGTTCGACAGAAACGGACTGAGGTTCGATCCCAGTGTGAACATCAACATGCGCGAGATGCAGGTGCACCAGCGATGAGTCCCAAATAGGAGCAAGCGCGTCCTGGATTCACTTGCGGCACAATCATCTTATATGATACTTGTGATAATTCGTATATCGAGGGCCAATCCGCTCGGATGCAAATATAGCAACAATCCCACTGCGGGGGGGGGACCCCCCAGCTTTGGTCTATAACAAATCAACGGAAGATACAAGTTTAAGTCCAATACCAATGTGCCCGTGGCCAAGTTGACGTCTGGACTCGTTAGTTAGTGGTGGCACGCGAGGTGCGTTCGACACGGAAACGGATCTGAGTCGATCCCAGGTGAACAGCAACATCGAGCGCAGGTGCATCCAGACGATGAGTCCCAAATAGGACGAAACGCGCGTCAAGGATTCCACTGGCCAGTACAATCCAACTTATATGCATACTTGGAAAATGTCGCATTATCGGGCACTTCGACTCAGGATGCAATATAGCAACACTCAATGATCAGCAGTGGTTATACCCCAATCAACGGGAATATACAAGTGTATCCCAATACAATGGTGCCCGTGCACAAGTGTGAATTGTATGAGACCTCAGTAGTTAGTGGGAAAGCGATGGCGTTCGAAACGAAACGGACCGAGTTCGAAATCCAGTGGAAACCTCAATCGGGATGAAGGTGCATCCAAGCCGCTGAGTCCTCCCAAATAGGACGAACCGCGCGTCCTGGATTCCACTGACAGTCACAATCAATTATATGATTACTTGTGAAAATTCGCATATCGAGGCAATCCCGCTTAAGGATGCAATTAGCAACTAATCACTGACTCAGCTTGGTCTATAACAAATCAACGGGAATATACAAGTTTATCCCAATACCAATGTGAACGTTGCAACAAGTGTGACTGTCTGGACTCAGTAAGTTTCTGTGGTGAACGCGAGGCGTCGACACCAAACGGACTGAATTCGAATCCAGTGTGAACTCCATCGGGATGCAGGGCATGCCAGCCGATGAGTCCCAAGAAGGCCGAACGCGCGTCCTGGATTCCACTGCCAAGTAAAATCAAATTATATGATAATTGTGAAAATTTAGTATATCGAGGCATCCGCCTCAGGATGCACATATAAGCAACAATCACTGATCAGCATGGTCTATAACAAATCAACGGGAAGTACAAGTTGACCCAATACCAATGTGCCCGTTGGACAAGTTGTGAATGTCTGGACTCAGTGTCTAGTGGTGAACGCGGTGGCGTCGGGCACCGAAAAACGGACTGAGTCGAAATCCAGTGTGAACATCAACATCGGGAGGCAGGTGCATCCAGCGATGAGTCCAAATACGGACGAAAACGCGCCCGTCCTGGATTCCACTTGCAGTCACAATCCAACTTATATGATGACTTGTGAAAAGTTCGCTTATCGATGGCAATCGCTTAAGGATGCATCATATAGCAACAATCATGATCAACATTGGTCTATTAACAATAAATCAACGGGAATATACCAGTTTATACCAATACCAATGTGCCGTGGCACAAGTGGAATGTCTGACTCAGTAGTCTAGTGGTGAACGCGATGGCGTTCGCACGAAACGGCCGCTGAGTTGGAATCCCGTGTGAAACATCCAAATCCGGCTGCAGGGCGCCAGCCGATGGTCCCAAATAGGCCGACAACGCGCGTCATGGATCCACTTGCGTCACAATCCAACTTTATGATACTTGTGAAAATCTTCGCTAGTCGAGGCAATCGCTCAGGCTTGCAACATATAGCAACAATCACTGACAAGCTTTGGTCTATAACAAATCAACGGGAATATACAATTTTCCAAATACAATGTGCGTTGAGACAAGTGTGACTGGCGGACTCAGTAGTCTATGGGTGAACGCGGATGCGGTTCGCCGAAACGGACTGAGTTCGAATCCCAGTGTGAACTCCAAATCGGGAGCAGGGGCATCAGCGATGAGTACCAAATAGGACGAAACGCGCGTCCGGAGTCCACTTGCCAGTCACAATCCAAATATATGATACTTGTGAAAATTTCGCTATATCGAGGCTCCTCAGGATGCACCATATAGCAACAATCACTGACCAGCATTGTTCTATCAATAAATCAACGGAATATACAAGTTTATCCCAATACCAAGGTGCCCGTGCACAAGTGTGACTGTATGGACTCAGTAGTCTAGTGGTGAACGCGATGGCGTTCGACAGAAAAGGACTGAGTTCGAATCCAGTGTGAACCATCCACACGGATGCAGGTGCATCCAGCCGAGAGTCCCAAATAGACAACGCGCGTCTGGATCACTTGCCAGTCACAATCAACGTATATGATACTGTGAAAAATTTCGCTATATCGCGGCAATCCGCTCAGGATGCAATATAGAACAATCACTGAACAGCATTGGTCTATAACAAATCAACGGGACTATACAAGTTTCAATCCCAATACCAATGTGCCCGTTGCCACAAGTGTGGACTGTCTGGACTCCAGTGTATAGTGAGTGAAACGCGATGGCGTTTCGACACGAAACGGGTGAGGGGTTTTCGAATCCCAGTGGAACATCAACAGCGGGAGCAGGTGCATCAGCCGAGAGGTCCAAATAGGACGAAACGCGCGTCCGGATTCCACTTGCCAGTCAAAATCCAACGGACTATGACTGTGAAAATTCGCTATATCGAGGCAATCGCTCAGGCTGCACATATAGCCCAATAACGAACAGCTTGTCTATAACCACTCAACGGGAATATACAAGGTTATCCCAATACCAATGGCCGTTGGCACAATGTGTGGACTGGTATGGACTCCGTAGTTAGTGGTTGAAACGACGGATGGGTTCGACAACAGAAACGGACTGAGTTCGAATCCAGTGTGACATCAACATCGGGATGCAGGTGCATCCAGCGAGGATGTCCCAAATAGGACGAAACGCGCGTCCTGGATTCCATTGACAGTGACAATCCAACTTATATGATACTTGTGAAAATTTCGATATTATCGAGGCATCCGACTCAGGATGCAATATGCAACAATCCACGACAGCTAATGTACTATAAAAAAATATCAACGGGCACATATAAAAGTTTTATCCAATACAATGTGCCCGTTGCACAAGTGTGACTGTCGGGAAGCTCAGTAGTCTCGATGGTGAACGCGATGAGTTCGACACGAAACGGACCTGGAGTAGAATCCATGTGTGAACCATCAACATCGGGATGAGGTGCACCAGCCGCTGAGTCCAAATAGGACGAAACGCGAGTCCTGGATGCCACTTGCCAGTCACAATCCAACTTTATGATACTGTGAAAAATTTCGCTATAGCGAGGCAATCCGTCAGGACGCACCTAATAGCACAAGCAATTCACGACCAGCTTTGGTCATACAAACACCGGGAATATACAGTTTTATCCCAATTACCAATGTGCCGTTGCACAATGTGTGACTGTCTGGACTCAGTAGTATAGTGGTTGAACGCATGGCGTTCGACGAAAAGGACTGAGTTCGAATCCCAGTGTAACATCACATGGGGATGCGGGGCATCAAGCCGATGAGTCCAAATAGGACGAAACGCGCGTAAGGATTCCACTTGCCAGTCCACAATCCAATATTATGATACTTGTGAAAATTCGCTATATCGAGGCAATCCGAATCGGATGCAACATATAGCACAAATCACTGATCAGCATTGGTTCATAACAAATAAAACGGGAATATACAAGTTTATCCCAATACCAAGTGCGTTGCACAAGTGTGACTGTCTGGACCAGTAGTTAGTGGTGAACCGGTGGCGTCGGAACACGAAACGGACTGAGTGGTAAGTGGAATCCAGTGTGAACATCAACATCGGGATGCAGGTGCATCCAGCGAGAGTCCCAAATAGGACGAAAGCGCGTCCTGGATTCCACTTGCCAGGTCACATCCACACCGTATATGATTACTTGTGAAAATTTCGCTCTATCGAGGGCAAATACGACTCAGGATGCACATATAGCAAAATCACTGACTCTAGCGATTGGTCTATAACAAACAACGGGAAATTAACACGGCGTGCCGCGCTCTATCCCCCAGTACCAATGTGCCCGGTGCACAAGTGGACGTCTGGATCGTAGTTACTAGTTGTGAACGCGATGACGTTCGACACGAACGGACTGAGTATCGAATCCAGTGTGAACAATCAACATCGGGGATTGCCAGGTGCATCCAGCCGATGAGTCCAAATAGGACGAAACGCGCCGTCCTGGATTCACTTGCCAGGTCACAATCCAAACTTGATAGGGTACTTGTGAAAATTTCGCTATATCAGAGGCAATCCGCTCAGGAGTGCACATATAGCAACAATCACTTGATCAGCATTTGGTCTATAAACCAAACTTCAACGGGCATATACCAGTTATCCCAATACTAATGCGCCGTTTGAACAAAGTGGGACTGTCTGGACTCAGTTAGTATAGTGGTGACGCGGTGGCGTTCGACACGAAACGGGACCGAGTTGGAATTCCCGGTGTGAACACAACATCGGGATGAGGTGCATCCAGCCGATGAGTCCCAAATAGGACGAAACCGCGTCCTGGATTCCACTTGCCAGTCCACAATCCAACTTTATGATACTTGTGAAAATTTCGCTATATCGAGGCAATCCGTCAGATGCAATATAGCAACATCACTGATTAGCATTGTCTATAACAATCAACGGGAATATACAAGTTTAGCCCATACAATGTGGCCCCCCGTTGGAAAGTGTGACCGGTCTGGATCAGTCGTCTAGTGGTGACGCGATGGGAGTTCGAAACGAAACGGACTCTGAGTTCAGAATCACAGGACAGTGTGAACTCAACACGGATGCAGGTTACCTGCATCCAGACGATGAGTCCCAAATAGGACGAAACGCGGCCGTCCGGATTCCACTGCCAGTCACAATCCAAATTATATTTGATACTTCGTGAAAATTTCGCTATATCGAGGACAATCCGGCTCAGGATGCACATATAGCACAAATCAATGATCAGCATGTCTCTAACAAATCAACGGGATATACAATTTTCACACACACCAATGTGCCCGTTGCTTCAATGTGTGACTGTATGGAGCATAGTCTAGTGGTTGAACGCAATGACGTTCGACACGAAACGGACTGAGTTCGAATCCCGTGTTGAACATCAAACAATCGGGAGGCAGGTGAATCCAGGCCGATGAGTTACCAAAAATAGACGAAACGCGCGTCCTGGATTCCACTTGCCAGTCACAATCCAACTTATATGATACTTGTTGAAAATTCGAGTATCGAGGCAATCCGCTCAGGAGCACATATAGTCAACAATCACTGATCAGCTTTGGTCTATAACAAATCAACGGGAAGATACAAGTTATCCCAATACTAATGTGCCCGTTGCCAAGTGTGACTGTCTGGACTCAGTAGTCTAGTGGTGAACGCGGTGGCGTTCGGGCCACGAAATCGGATCTGAGTTCGAATCCCAGTGTGAACTCTTATTATCATTGCGGGGATGCAGGTTTCATCCCAGCCGATGAGTCCCACTAGGACGCAAACGCGCGTCTGATCCATTGCCAGTCACAATCAACTATATATACTTGTTGAAAATTTCGCTATATCGAGGCAATCCGCTCAGGAATGCACATATAGCAACAATCACGATCAAGCATTGGTCTATAACAAATCAAGGGAAATACACACCCCGCCAACATATCCCAATACCAATGTTGCCGTTGGACAAGTGGACTGTAGGGAAACTCATAGTCTAGTGGTGAACGCGATGGCGTTCGACAAGA
>JALJAT010000431.1:0-15965 GCA_034768735.1 Schistosoma mekongi | reverse complement strand
ACATAAGAGCTGAAACCGACCACGACGACCCGATCAGAGTCAGTACACCTCACAACAATGCCCACCGTAGAAGGAACACAAAGCAGGAGAAGAAGAAACCAGCCCCCAACGGGACCGGACAGTATCCTGATTCGCCGTCGGACTCGGCCCCCAGAGCCCAATCCTTCTCCGAAGTTACGGATCCAATTTGCCGATTCCCGTACCTACATTGTTCAATTGCCAGAGGCTGTTAACCTTGGAGCACCTGCTGCGGATGTGGATATGGGTCCGGCCTGCCACGAAAATGATACTGCCTAGCTCGGAGTTTCAAGGGGCCGACAAGATGCGTTCCGGACACCACAAGATTTTCGGGTGGTGCGTCGCGAGGCTAGCCCCCTATATCCGGACAAGCCGATCCAGGGGTGGATGCAATCTAACAAAGAACGAGAATCTTCCCAGAACTCTCGCCGACATCTCGAGTCGGTTGCGTTACCGCGGTCTGGGTGCCATGCGAACCAAAAATGCCCGAAACATAAACCATCGTCGTGGACAGGGTCGGGAATATTAACCCGATTCCCTTCGTACAGGGGCTGCGATCTAAACTTTGTACTTTGATGCAGTAATATGAACAAAGCCCGTAAAACGGACATGTCGGCACCCATTCTTCTGTTCGATTACCGATCACTTAGGACCGCCGGCGACCATGGTCAAACTGTGTTCCCATGGAAACCCGTCTCCCCTCGGCCTTCAAGGTTCTCACTTGAATATTGTACTACCACAAGATAGCGCCTGAGGTTGCTTCACCTAGGTATCGGATTCTTGATTATCGTTAGTTTAGCTGGTGTGATTGCACGGACATGACCAAGTAACGTTGTCGTATAACTGGAACAACTTCTACCGACTGACCCCACCATACGTATGAAGAAATAAATCAGAGGGCTAGTGAGGGGGAGGTGAAGTTTATATGGCTGTGAGTAGAGCGTCAATGAGGTTGACAGGTCTAGGCTGGCAAATTAGGTAGAGATGCAATCCCACGTTGTGTCGTGTCGTGGTCTGGTAGTGAGCGTGGCCGATACCTTCAGCTAGTTGTGGCCATTTAAACAAACATTGTCAGCTTCAATGATGAGAGCCTATGCAACTGGTCTATTAGGGGGATTGATATTTGCCGCTACAGCTTTCCCCCTATTATTGGGATAGTGATGGCCCCTAGGCAGTACCAGCAAAGGGTAAAACCCAATGCGTTAGAATTAGTAAGCGTTCCTATGATAGCTTGCGATGTTGTGCAGCTTTGACGTCAGTGCCTACAAACGAAGTGAATCTGGTCAGAGTGTAAATCGGTCCACAGGTATCGGAATTTAAGAGATATGTTGGGTTCCGGTTAAAAGCCCTACCAGATCAACTGGATGTGGCTGAACTCAAGCGTCAGGAAAGTGCCATGAGGACATTTATTATGCGGAATTGCCTTCTTCTTCTAGAAGGCCGCAAAGGTGCTTACCGACTCTTTGATGTCCTTGTTCATCTTCGGCCAGGTGAATTTCTGGGTAATCAGCCAAGTCATATCACGAACCCCAGGATGAGATAGATTGTGCAATTGTTGTCGAAGATGATTCCACGCTAACTCTTGGGGACGATTGGACAGGCTATAGGTGTAGAAGAACCCCAAATAAGAGTGTTCCTACATTTCGATCGTTTTCCTTTAGAGCTTGGGCGTTGTTGTGGATAACTCGTGGATGGAGATCGTCGTCTTCATTTTGGAGTCGAGCTAGTCCAACAAGGTCGTGTAGCACGAAAGATGGGTACCCCTGATAATAGCGCATTTCTTGCAACTATGATTTTTTCCTATCTGAAACGCTCTACTCCATGTGGCAGTCTCACCAACTCCACTTGGTACATTTCAGAGGCGGCTGAACGACTACGTACGTTTCTAGTGTGCCGCCTTCCTCCTTTAATAAAGATCCACCTCCCACTGGCTCAACCGTGCCACTTAGCCGTTACAGTTGCTAGCACTGTTTATTGTTTGTACACTTAATCTGGCCTTTTTCACCGTCGTTAAGGTGCTGCCTTTTGGAAGGGGAGTTGACTACTACGATGGACAGGGCTTACTTAACTGAGAGGTCGTCAGTATTGCTGTCATCAGGATGGCCTATCCTTGGACCACTGATATCCCTCATTTTTATTCATAACTGGCCATTAAACATCATTTCACCAATTCTTCCTTTTGGAAAAACATAATATCGTGGAAGGCTCTTCGTAGGTGATGCGACACTCAGAAAGCTTAACAGATTTGTTGCTGACTAAAAAGTGGGCAAATACTAAAGCCCCTGTAACGCATCGTGCAGTAGAGTCATGTAACCTACCTTTGCACTTTGGATGGTAATCAAACGGGCTGTTACCTAGGTGGGGTACATATACATAATATTTCAAGAGGACGCGATCTAGAACACATATTCACTAACAAGCTGAACGCTTAGGCGAAATGATGGTAGATGACGGGAAAGCCTATGTTATGCTGTAAAGAGTTTGCGTCTACACCGGAATTATTTGGGATACTTAATATGTGTAACTGATCAACCTAGATACACATAATGTTATCTCTCCTCACACTGTCCAAATAGTACGTAAAGCTACACGAAAGTCCAACTTATTAGACTTAATCTTCTTACAAAATGCCCCAAACTACTCAGTCAGTACTAGTCTTGAATTTCCTGGCAGCGACCACAAAGTTGTCATTTGCCAGTTAATTGTCAATGAATGTTCATGTACTAAGAGTAAAACAAACGATCCTCTTGATTCTCGTAGAAACTATGCTCAAATTAACTGGTCTAATACCGAGAAATTACTACATGATCTTAATTGGGATATATTTTTCTCCTCTTACGAAGTTAATAACTCACTAGATGCTTTTTACCATAATATAAATTATGTCTTGACAGTGTTGCACCTTTTAAAGTGATTAAACCGCACATCCCAAATAGTGAATACATCCCTGTTAAATCTAAAAACAAACTAAGGAAGTTACGAAAGAGATTATTCGTTCAGCATGACTTTTCCGTAATTTCCAGTATCCATTCAGTATTCACAAATATAGCAAACTACAGAAAAACGAGAGAACTAGAAGCCGAAAAAATGCTTCTGAAATTACCTGACAAAATAGCCTATTTAGCAGCCACCCTCAGAAAGAAACTTTATGCCCAGTCCAGTCTTCCTACTACTCTCAAAATCAAAAATAAAATAACTAGTAACCCTATGGAGATCTGCGAAGCGTTTAGTGAATCATTTGCACACTCTTTTACTAAAAACAGTCCACTTATAGGGATGATCAGCAACTTTAACCAGCATAAATTAACTGGCATGAAGTTTACAGTTACTAATGTTAGAAATGCTATAAGATCACTAAAACCTTTATTTAATAGCGGGGAGGATGGAATACCGGTTAATTTGATTAAATATGGTAGCTCAGCCTTCCCAATACTGCTCACAAAAATATTTAATCTCTCCTTGGAAGATGGAATTTTTCCTAGTTCCTGGAAAACCACGTATATAATCCCTCACTTCAAAAAAGGCACCAGACTTAGCATTGAAAATTACCGTCCAATTAATCACTCTTCCGTTTTATCTAGAGTCATGGAGAAAGTTATAAAAGAGGAGATTTACACTCACATCGTTAAGCACAAGCTAATTAAATCTTCCCAGCACGGCTTCGTGTCTAAGAAATCCTGCATAACTTGCCACCTAGAATACTTCGACTATATAATAAACAATAGAGATGATGGAAAATTAATTGTTACCCTATACTTTGACTTCACTAAAGCGTTTGACAAAGTACATCACTCATCTCTCTTATATAAATTACAAGCTTTCGGGATAACGGGCAAATTGCATGATTGGTTAGCTTCGTTTTTGAAAGATCGCATTCAATTAGTGAAACTAGGACAATATCTCTCACGTCCTCAAAATATCACCAGTGGTATCTTCCAGGGTTCAGTCATTGGACCATTGTTATTTATTATGTATGTTAATGACATATGCCACTGTTTTCAAGAGGGTAAGACCTTTATGTTTGCGGACGACCTCAAAGTTGTCTATACATTCAACCCAGATGAAGGTCGAAATATTAACGACATAATACAGAGAGATCTCAATAAACTAAGCAAATGGTGTGATAAATGGTTTCTTCCCCTTAACACACAAAAGTCAGGGTACCTATGTTTCGGAGAATCTAACCCCGAGATTAACCTACACCTTAACGAACATGAATTTCGTCATCTAAATGACGTCCGTGATTTAGGAGTAAGGTATTCAAAAAGTCTATCCTTTACCGAGCATGCTTCATCACAGGTCTCTAAAGCTCGTAGACTTATTGGTTTTATTCATCGTAACTATCGTCTTAGCGAATCTAAAGTTATTCTTTATAAAACTTGTGTTAGACCTCTACTTGAGTACTGCCCAATTATATATAGTTGCATGCGTTCACTAGATCGGCAAAAAATAGAGAAAGTTCAACGGCATCTTACTAGACTATTAACCCCTGGCTGACCCTATGATGCTAGATGCTGTGCTTGGAAGCTAGACCCTTTATGGGTCAGAAGGATTAAACTTAATCTTACTATACTCTATAAAATTCTTCATAAAGATATTATAACAGATTGTACTGCCTTGACATTTGCTGGAAAACATAAGTATGACTTGCGGAACCAAAACTCTCTGGTAACAGTGCAGAGAGCCACTAGTAAGCTAAAATCCTCCTTCTTTGTTGCACGTTATGCTAACCTTTGGAACCGGTTACCAGAAAGCATACGACAATCTAACTTATTGTCACAGTTTAGATTGGCAATAAACCTACACTTGGACAATGCCGGCATCTGTAATTTACTTAACACAACTTATATAGACTATGGTACATTTATCAATGGACCTCCTGGCATTTAATTCTACTTATAACTCGACTAAACAATAAAAAGCACTTGTAGACTTTAAAAACTTTTTAATTATTCACCTACAGGCAATAGAACGTTTCTACCTAGAAGAGAGTGCTTTGGAAACTCGTAATGTCTATGCACTTCTTAGAGGTGATGTAGTATGTCTTATTCCCCCATACTTTATCTTATAGGATAAAGTAGATCTGAAATTTACCATAGTTATCTCTAGTATCAGTTGACGTTTCCCAGAATAAAAAAGTCGAGTAACAAATGAGATTTAGTTAATCCAATATGTACACTTTAGGTCTCACTATAATCAGATGTACTTAACTGATTCTGTGCCCTCTCGCGTTTTCGCTTGTTCCTTTTCTTTATCTTTTCAGTTCCCAACTATCGTGGCACGCTGAAAATATAACCCAAAGTCCACGCTAAAAAGGAAATTGCATCTTAGTGATCTGCTCATGATGCTTTAATGTGTTACCTCCAATCTCCATCGTCCACCTACAAGGTGCCGTCCCATACAAGGACATGTTCGTACTTGACGCCACAATAGACTATTTCAAACAACTGTGTGGTATCTAAATCTTCCTTGTGTCGCGTCTTTGACACTATTTTTTTGAATTGATTACATATATTAATAAGTGTTCTCTACTAATACATTCCTGAAAACTCAAGAATGAAATGTATCTTCCAGCTTGTCTTGTAAATGGCATTATTAGTCAAGCATTCATTTCGCAAAAACTTTGTGTTCTATTGTAAAAGAGTTAAACTTTCTGTATCATAATGACCATGCCTGTAAACTGGCGTGATTTCTGTAATAAATAAATAAATAAATAATTCCAATCTCTTGAAGAATGCATAGAAGCGCTTGAAAAATAGGCTATGGAGCTAACAGATAAACTTTATACTTGTCAGCTGCATCATCAAATTAATCTTTTTCAAACGAACCTGCTAGAACTGGCTCAATCATATAGCCTATCAGCGGATGACACCAAAAAAATGAAACTCGCTTCAAAACATTCAAGTTGTGGGCACGACGAAACCAGCGGGTTTAAAACAGCTCCACATCTAGATGTTAAATTTTGAAGACATTAAAAATATTTACAAAAACGTTATCTCGTCAAAGCATTTATAATGTAGAACACAGATTAGTACCATGAGTTCATCTGGCAGGGCTTACTGAGACACCAATCTAAAATGTAGCGTTGTAAAGATAGGCATAGTGGTTTGTGCTATCAGCCGAGTCACCTTATTTACGTGATCGTTTAGATGGACTAATTTTTATTACATGATAAGTAATGCAACTGGTTGACTAACATCAGGCTTAATATAAAAATGGTTAAACTATATTTGAGATGATAATAATAGAAAAAGTCACGGCTGCACTAATACACGCAGCTTTGCAACGAGTCCAATGAAGCAGATTACTTTGAACACCACTCAACACCGTTCGTCTCTTACTTTCTCCTATGATATAACGTCCACGGGGCTTTCGCAATAAGTGTGGAAGGATAAGCTATTCCACTGACCCCATTGACTAATATGTAGCGATGAATAATCCCCTAAATAAATAGTTGCATAGGCTCACGACATTGATCATGACCACGTTTGTTTTAGTGGACACGACTAGTTGAAGACGCTTGGTCACGCATCACCACCAGATCACGACACTATACGACGTGGGACTCATCTTTTTCTAGCTAGCTTGTCTAGAAGTTACTATCCTATTGACACTCAACTTACGATCAAATATAACTTTTCCTCTATCCTTCGTTGCCTTCTGGTTTATTTTTATCAGTACGTGTGAGTGAAGTCGTTAAGGATTGCTTTAATTATATGACTAACTTTACTTGATCATACGCCGGGTACACTTCACTAGTGAGCATGATATGATCTGGACACGACTGTAACTGCGAGTTCGCTCCAGTTTATAGTTTTTAACAGAGTATTATTGTGTAATCATTTTTCGCATATTTTCACAGAACTGTTGTATTTATATATTGATACTTTAATGATGACTGATAAGATTTCTAAACTTATTAGAATAAAAACCCCTACTGATCCAAATTTTCAGCTCATTCCTTTTTGGACAGATAATGTAGAAGGCCGGCTCTGATACGCAGAACCTGAGTTTCGAGAACACGGCGTGGCAGATCCACGTGTTCAGTTCCTTGCAGTCGTAAGGTCACTTCTGCGTGAATTGAACAGGCACGTCACCTTTTCTTATTTGGTCACGGGTGCTTAGAACTTTAAGACCAGATCAAAAGATCAATTCTCAAACATGGGGACTTTTCCGACAGACAACATTTTGATGAGTTGCTTCACACCGATGAGCTCGTTAGCAGTTCGTCAAGGGAAATGTTGTTCCTCATGAGAGAAGTAAGTGGTCAACGCACATCTGACGAAGGTCTTTTCCGTCACCTCTTCTTATCAAAACTGCCACAACAAGTGCAAACAGTCCTGGTAACATTTAATAACAACCCATTAGATGAACTAACCTCGTTTGCTGGTCGAATTCTGGAGATCACCAAAACTCGCGACAATGACGGTTATTTCGTCACGGAAAAACCTTAAGCGACTAGAAATGAAGTGACAAATTGTGCAATACTCAATCTCGTCTCGTCAACCTTCAGAAACGACACCGACAGGGTGATTCTCGGTAACAGAATTCTTCACGGAGATGATCTTCATTTCAACTTCGACGAAGGGATAACTCACATTGGTGTTGGTACCACAACACCTTTGGTACAGCCATGAAGAAGTCTATAAACGCCTGTTGTTTTCCTAGTTACAAACCCGCTTCACATGCTTCGGGATACTTTTCCGCCGGCGCCCGTTAGTACGAACTGTGATCGGTGAAAATAGCTGCCTGTTATTCATCGCCGGTGTGATAACGATGGTTCTCTGCCTTGTCAATACTGGAGCAGAAGTCAGCATCCTCCCTGCGACTTCATCTGATCACTAATACAAAGCTTTATTAAAGTTACAAGCGGCTGAAGGAGGAGAAATAACCACGTATGGCAGAGGATATGTCTACTTGAACGTGGGTTTACGAAACCCGGTACACTGGATTTTCACTATCGCCGGTATGAAAGTACTTATCATAGACCCAGATTAACTAAGCCTCCACAACTTGCTTGTGCGCTCTAGTGAAATGAGGCTAATGGATAGCAACACAAACCCACAGATATGAGGAACCATGACTCCACGTTGTAGCTTATGTCCTCTTCCTTTTTGGACACCTAATTAATCCTCATTTTCAGCCAATACTCGATAAGTATCCAGACCTGAATAAGGCAACGTTGAAACTACCACGTGTAACCAGCAATGTTACACGTTACATCACAACTGCCAGTCAACTTGTACGCCAACCAGCATCCAAAAAATTGAAGATTGCTAAAAGCGAATTTGATCATATGATGGACCCGGAAATAGGCCGTCCATCTAGTAGTCCATGGTCTTTTCCATTACATATGGTCCCGAAGAAAGACGGCAGTGATTGGCGTCAGCCCAGTGATTACCAACGACTCATTGCTTAAACTGCGCCCAAATGTTTCTAATCACCACGAATTTACGATTCAACGGCCACCTTGAAGGGAATGACAGTATTTTCAAAAATCAACTTAGTAAGGGCATACAACCAAATACCGATGTCTAAAAATGAGATACCTAAAACCTCTACCGTAGCCTCATTTGGCTTTACAAAGTCCTCCGAATGCTTTATGAGTTTAGAAATGCAGCACAAACATTTCAGCGTTTCATCGATGAGGTGTTCCGCGGGCTTGACTATGTCTATGCATACGTCGACGATTGCTTGATAGTAAAGCTAGGTGAGGAAACACATGAGATCTCTGGACACAATTTTAGGAATACTGCAACAATATGTAGTTGCTGTAAATATACAGAAAAGGCAAATCGGAACAACCTCGTCGGACTTCCCAGGGTATACTATTGATGCTAATCGTATGCAACCCCAAAGGCCCTAGGTAGCGGCTGTTCCGAAATGCCCGGAACCAACCACTATTAAGCAGTTGCGATTTTTTATGGATTGAAAAGCTTTTGCAGACGATTTATAACTCGCCTGTGCATCTATCATGAAACCACTAGCTGATAAGCTTCGTGGCAATAAAAAGGTGGTCATAATGGATGCGGAGTCAAAGAAAGCCTTGGCTGCAACTAAAGAAGCAGTAGCTAATACGACTAAGCTGGTACATCACAAGACTGAGGCTTTCATCGGTATCGCGGTCGGCGCGTCTTACCCAGCCACCTGTGCAATTCTGCAACAGTGGATTGACCAAGCTTGAATACCGTTATCAATTCCCTCACAACGCTTAGACGATACCGAATCAAGATACAGCATTTTGGATGTAAACTGTTAGCTATGAATGTTGCTGTACGACGCATGACAGCTATACTTTCCTGAACATTTTAGCAATCAGAAAAGTATAACTTTAAATTGGTGAAGATTTTAACATTAAAGTTCGTTTGGAAAAAATCAGTTTGTCATTTTTGACAGGCTGGATATCATGAAGTTTACATTAGTAGTGTTTGTACTAGATTTCTGAGTAAGGTGAGGTATAATAAGAAGTTGATTTCGGTAGTTTGCAATAGTTATAAAGGAATCTTGATGGACATTAATTTGGTCCACAGTGTGGCACTAGATGCAATAAATGGTTATGTATATGGGTAATCGTTTTTTATTTATCAGTCTTAACTTACTAGATATCATCATTCTAGTCTGTAGCGTTAAGGTCGGGTTTAACTTGGATTCGAATTTCCTGTTAGATAAGTAGTTCCAACTAAACTAAATGTGTGTCCGAGTAGCATATATTGGAGCATTTCAAACAGCCGAAACTATTAGGCCAAGAACGGCAGCGTAATCAGCCAACTACAAGGAGAAGCCGAACACCAGGAACTGAAACCACGATACTCCGGATGCAAGCAAAAATAAATCAATTGACTTAAAATAGCCCGTCGTATATATACGTATATTGGATATTGGATACTGTAAGAGATATTGTCATATCTTCTAAAGGAACATATGCAATAGAATAGACACCTAGCCAGATAGCCGCACCTACGTTATCATTGATGGACGACGATCCTACATAACCCCGTAGAGTGTTGGGATTCTGGTGTATCATGGGGTGTGACCACCAAGCACTTGAATTTAGCTTACAGAAATTAACATTGGATAAACAAGACAAATGGCTTACCATCTGCCACCGAGCCTGAATAAAACCATTTTGTTGTCTATCTGTGAACCCGTTCCCTAACATCCTCGGTATCTCCACGGAGAGCCAATGAAACCTGATCGAATTCTTTATCCCGGTGTCCCGAAATTAGTTCATTTATTCTGATTAGAGGTAGCACTGGATGCCGTCAGTGTATTCTTTTAAATCTGTAACTGTTAGTGGGAATTGTTTCTATGTCTGATACATTTTGACAACGATTGAATTCGTTCGTCTTAAAGTTATCGGACCTCCGAGACTATTAACTATCATGTTACCGGAAAACTGACTATCCTGTCATAGGACGTAGACGGTAAAAAGTGGTAGAAACAAAGGTTCTAGATGGAATGATCGACTGATTAGCTGAACGGGGGGAAACAAATAAACAAGATGGAATAGACGAGTAAGAAATAAATGAACACAGATAGGCGGCCATTGAAGAGGGATTAAAAATATAGGTTCAGAATTTACAACGTTAGTCGACGTAGGCGTAGTTAGTAATGCATGAAGATGAAAATATGCGTTTATGAGTGTGCAGATCGTTATCTTGTGGTGTTATGTAAATGATACAACCATAAGTTACCCCTAATCTTTTCAATGGTAATAAACATCATGTTGTTTTCAGAAAACAATAAAGTCAATGATAGTGTGGAATGGAAGGACAAGAGTTCTTGAATGTCGCTACTGAAGAAGACTGTGATTCGAGTACATTATTCCAATAACTCTACGCTTTGTTACTCCATTGACTAATATCGACAAAGCACAAACACAATCGATGTATATTTAAGGTCAGAACGATGAGTAGACGGAATATTTATTAAGGTAAAAACTATCGAACGTGAGGTGTAGAGTTAAAAATTAAATATTGTTACAAGTCAAATCAATGTGTTCAATATGAATATAAATGCAACAAAAAAAAGCAACATATTATGTTCTGAAGTGCACCCGGTATATGACGAAGTTACGTTTGTTGGATTACCAAAGCAACTTCTTACGACTGAACCCACTTTGACGAATGAGAACAAGACACAAGGCAATGAAGGATGGAAGAGAAATTATATTTTATAGTAAATAGAGTGTCAATGGGAAAGCAACGCCTAGACTTTCAAAGTAGAAAAATGCTTCCCACGGTGCTTCTTGATGTGATCTGGTGGTTGTGCGTGACTGAGCGCCTTTAACTAGCCATGTCCGCTAAAAAACATGGTCAGCATTAATTTTGAGGACCCATATGACTATTTATTTTGGGGACTATTACCGCTACAGTTCTGACAACAGATCGATGTTTATATACAGGAAATAGTCAAGTTAATATTTGTAATTTTAGTATAGAAATGAAACACGCAAACACTGTTACTACATTATTACCCTCAAGGAATACGAATATAAAGTTATTAGTGGTATTTGCATTCGATTTCACATCAAAAGGGCGAATAATAAAGACAGAATAGAATAATTATAATTGTCAAAATGCTACTAATGTAAGTGTTACGAAAAAGTACTGTGATAAGAGTGAACATGTGAGTGACAGATGTAAGACAAACTATTAATAGTGTATAAATTAATTATGATAACAATACAGCGTAAGCCTATGGCAAATAATAATGATAAAGATGCTAAAATATAAGCAATACTTAGACACGGTAATTAGCAATAGTACTACAAATACTGGTTTATGAATAAACTGACAAAAGTACGTGAATAACCCTAAAAAAGATGTTACTCGAAACACTTGATTTAGTCTGAATATGATGAAACATGTATATAAGGATGGAAATAGGGAATAAGGAGAAATGTAGTCATGTGAAGAAGGAAAAAATAGTGTACTTAAAAGATGCCTGCATATAACTACGTATTTCTCACAAATATATCATTTGAGTATTGGTTTATTTATTTATTTATTTATTATTTTAATCACATACTACTCATTTACAATAAGCGTTGTGAAGAAACCATTTTGGGTTTCATCAGTTAAGTATAGTAATTCAATAAATCAAATTAGCGAAGTAGTAATAAGAGTATAAACGCTAATGTAAGGTAGGACGTGTAAATAAAAAAAAACGAAAATGAAAATAGAAGAAAAAGAAAAAAGAAAAAAATAAAGAATAATTCTAAAGAGTTCAATGCGTAGTCGTAGCTTAGACTTTGCATAAATAGGTTTGTTAGCCAACTAATAAACCCAATATAATTAAAAGGTCAAGTTGTAATCAAAATTTAGAACCGGTTTATAAGTGATGACAGAAGACAGATAATAGTAATAATAATAAAGTAGATTGGAACAGAGCGAAAATATGCACTAATAACCATGTAAAATATATAGAGAATTATAGTAATGGAGAGATCAAACAGTGCAATTAACAGTGTGGTGAAATTGTGTATTGTCACTCAGGTGATATTGGAAGGGTGAATAATAATAATAATAGTAATAATAAAGTAGACAGATAATAATAATGTTATTAACAATGATAATAATGAAGTAGACAGATAATAATTATAATACTAATAATAAAGTAGATTGGGACACAGTGAAAGTATGCATTATTAACCATATAAAATACATAGAGAGTTATATTAATGGAGAGGTCATACAGTGCAATTAAGAGTGTGATGAAATTGTAAATTTTCACTCAAGTGATATTAAAGGGGTGAAATTTCTGAATAAAGAAGTGTGCTTGTGTGTGTGTGTACATGAATAGGTATATGGTGTTGAAAATCAGTGGATAATTACAGTATGAAATCAATGTGAATAGGATTATAGACAACTAATGAACCCAACATAATTAAAAGGACAAATTGTAATCGAAATAGTGAATTAGTTTATAAGTGATGACAGATAATAATAGTAGTAACACTTATAGCAATAATAATAATAATAAATTGAATTGGAACAGAATGGAAATATACACTGTTTACCATATAAAATACATAGAGAGTCATATTAATGGAGAGGTCATACACTACAATTAAGAGTGTGATGAAATTGTGAATTTTCACTCAAGTGATATTAAAGGGGTGAAATTTCTGAATAAAGAAGTGTGCTTGTGTGTGTGTGTGTACATGAATAAGTATATGGTGTTGAAAGTCAATGGATAATTACAGTATGGATTCAGTGTGAATAGGATTATTAGACAACTAATGAACCCAACATAATTAAAAGGTCAGATTGTCATCGAAGTAGTGAATTGGTGTATAATTGATGATAGAAAATGGATAAGATTAATTGTCGGTGTAATCAAATTATCAGTTTTCGCATAAATGAATTAAGGTGTATGCGTGTAGATTGGAACAATATGAAAATATGCATTATTAATTATGAGTCCTTAGGCATATGGTGTATTATGAATATATTTGATAAATTTTAAAACTGTTTATACGGAGCTGGGACCATGTTTATATATGATCAGTTATTTCAGTGTAGTTGAGGAGGTTACATAGACCTTCACCTGAGAGGTATTCTTGAAGTAATGTTTTGAACGCGGCTAACGACTGCTGCAGCGAATATGCTCGGAAGTTTATTCCATAGAGTCGCATATCTCACTGTGATAAAGCTCTGGCGTAGCTGAGTGCGACATCGCTGGATAGTAATAGTATTTTCCTTATTACGTAGGTTATGTGTGGAGGCGTAGAGGATGGGCTGTGATGTCGACGCGTAAGTTGCGCCACTAATAAGGCGGTACATGAGAGTGAGGTTTAGTTTTAAGCGTCGGAGCCAGAGGGGTTCTAGCTGTAGTTTATAGCATCGTTGGCGATAAGTTTGTGTACTGTAGTCACCTAATAAGCTCTTAGTAAATGTTCGTTGAATTCGCTCGATTTTCATCAAATCTAAGCGTCTACAGTTGCTGTAGAGTAGACAACCGTAGTCTAATATTGGACGAACACACTTTGTGTATAGTAATATTTTCGAGTGTAAATTGAGAAAATTTTTTCTTATAAACCCGGTTAACTTCCTCGCTTTGGAAGCTTGAAATGCAACATGCTCCGAGAAGTTAATGCTATCAGTATATCTTAGCCCCAAATCTGAACGACGCTTAGAGGTTTTATTTGCACTTCGCATAGGTGGAGACTGAGGTTCCATCTGCGACCAGTGGAAATATATCCACTTTTGTGCACGTTTAGGGGGAGATGCCATATTTGGTCCATTCTGATAAGTTATCAATTTCCTTTTGTATTATTTTAGTAATAGTGTTTTCATTTGTAATGGGTGGGAATAAATAGGCAACCTTTAGATCATCTGCAAAGAGGAAGATTTTACCATGCACGTGCTCGGCGCGAACTCCGAATACGGTAACGATTTTCCACGTGGTTGTCTATTTTTATATTTTGAGATATCTTACACGTTTTACATTATATAACGCCCTTAGTAGTACTCCAGCAGTATTGCCTAACTCCACTCACAACCTATAGTATCCTAGAATAACAGAATGTCACGCATTAAGGCCAAACGCTCTAAACTTAATACTAGTCCTCCTAAACCGAGCGATATCCCCTCCACTAGTTTTACTCCTCTTAACCAATTAGAAAACCAATCACATTTTAGCAATTCACAGCGACCAATATTTAACGGCCCTTCCCCTGCACATTCTGAAATATCCACCAACAATGCATTTATCCCCAAATCAGGAACTAGCTGACGTTCGCACACCACTTGTTAAGGTCGTAAACATTGCCGATCAGAGCAGTGATATTGCCACCTACAAAATGGAAGTTGACAACATTAATTGACACTCGCCAATATGCAGTGTGTCCTACAAGAAATACCCCGATATCATACCTTTTTGGTAAACATAATGACATCACGTAGATAAAGTAAGACCGGCTGAAGTCTTTCTCGATTTCATCTCTACTGAAGTTGTTAAGCGCATTAACTCGCTTCATAAGCCATAGTTTACAACATTCCTGACAACTCCCCTATTAATAAGGTAAAATAACCCTCTTAAAGGCTTCCGGCATGCCCCAAGTGCCTTGTGAATGCAAGAGACTGAGGAAAAAAGACTGGAAACGAGCGGCCCAGTCCTATTTTATTTTAAGTCTACACAGGATTCCATGGAATTTATCAAGTCAGTAAATCGTGTAAGAACCAGCAGTGAGTACAAGAATGTACTAATAGTTGCTGACAAAACACCACTACAACGCAGAGCCCGTACCAGCACAAACGCAACAGCTCCTAACTTAAAGGAACCCAAACATGAACTAGCAAACCATACAGCCTCATCAAAGCCAGTCTACAGTAGACGGTGGTGAAGGGCGAAATGTCAGTGGAACCATCAAACCCACCGACTAAACTAAAAATGGGGGGGGACCACAGTTTGAATGGACCAATACCTCACTCGACATAACTCACAGACTACGTCACTAGCAACAGAAATTGCCACGACCCTTGTAGATTAGACAGCACCCCCCTAGCGGGCACCGAATGGGCTCTCAAAAGAATGTGAGCACGATGAAAACGTCATGTACTGCAAGATGTTTCCGCACTGTAAAAACTGAAAAGGAACTGTAACATCGGTGACGATAGCTATAGTACATATCACACTAGAATAGATTTCTTGCCCCTAAAGTCAGACAACTCACCTCAAACTATCAGTACAAACAAGCCTAAGAAACAGTCGTAACCTTAACAGGTTAGACAAAAATCAACAGCAAACCGTGTAAACCTAGGCAGACTAAATCTCTACCACCTAAACTAAAAGATATTCAGTGTGGCAGCAAACAATTTCAATCCTATCCTCACGTTAATTCATGATCTACCTAAAAGTTATAGGGCGACCACACCGACTTCATTCAGAGTACCAAATACTAATGTCACGAAAGAAAATCCTGTACGCAGAAGGCACCCTTT
>JALJAT010000430.1:0-15974 GCA_034768735.1 Schistosoma mekongi | reverse complement strand
GCTTCAGGAAACATGCAGCTAACTAGTATCCTAATCCGCTATTTCACATCTCCTCAGGCTTACCTTGCAGCTGCTGCCACAATCGAAGCTGCCTCTCATCTGGTAACCACTTCCTTAATCTTAGCAACTAGGAACGGCATATGCGTCTCTTTATACACACTAATATTATCAACTCGCAGACTAACTTCTAGGTTGCACTGTCTTTGGTCTGCATTTCATGTGACCCTTCATAGTCTCTATCGAACATGGGTAAATGGTCCCATGGGCAGTACTTAAATGTTGACGATTTCTTTTTAGCACCTGTCAATCAGAGCCACTATCCAAGAATTCTAAGTTTCTACTACCGTACGTCACAATGGCGAAGAATTACTGGCACCACTTGCGAGTGCCACCTTCGGTTCCTCGTTTTGTCTCCTCGGACTTTCGAGACGTAATTGGTAATTACATTGGCGTTGGGTTTGTGAGACGTCCTTCTAACAATGCAACAGCGTATGGTGCTTACCATCACACCCTCCACTGTACATCCTCTACGCACTCTACAATCCTTTTGCTACATGATTAGCCTTTAACAAAACGGCTAACTTTTTTCTCCTTGATTAGATTTAAACCTTTTATCTACTCAAGCCGATCACAGTTGGACATTGTTCGACAAAGTGATTGTCCTTACATACTATTGCAAGCTAACTACCTTGTCCTTCGTCGTTGACTCGAAGGTGAGTAATTAATGCGAACACTTTCTCTTCTTCGTCTTCTACCCTCCTTCGTCCTACACAACTCATCACCGCCAATCAATTACAACCCACTCACTCGCCATCACCTCTACATGGGAGAAGTGGTGGCACACATTCTAATTCACCATCCTTCTCCTACACACCATCCCCCTGCAATCAACTTACAACCCCACCATCTGCTCCATCACCTCTACATGGGACAGAAGGTGGTGCACACATTCACAACTCCTCGTCCTACACACATCAATCCCCGGGCCAATCAACTTTACACCCCAACATCTTCGCCATCCACCTCTACAGGGTAATAAGTGTGCACAACATTCTACCCTCCTTCGTCCACACAACTCATTACCGCCAACCATCTTCACCCCAACCATCTCGCCATCACCTCGACATGGTTAGGAAGTGGTGATCACAATTCTACATATTCGTCCTTCAACCACTCATCACCGCCAATCACTACACGCACAACCGCTCACAATTACTCTACATGGGGAAAATGGTCTTGCAACAACATTCTAAACTCCTTCGTCCTAAACACACTATATCACGCCAATCATCTTAACACAACCCTCAACCTCTCGCCATCACTATAATTGGGTAAGAAGTGGTGCAAAACATTCTAACCTCCTTCGTCTTACACAACTCCTCACCGCCAATCAACGTACCCCACAACATCCTGCCATCACCTCTACATGAGAGAAGTGGTGCACACATTCTATTCTACCCTCCTATCGTCCCACACTCATCCCGCATAACTTACACCCACAACATCCTCGCCATACCTCTACATGGAGACGAAGGTGGTGCACAACATTCTACCCTCCTTCGGTCCACACAACTCATCACCGCCAATCAACTTACAACCCACAACTCTCGCCATTTACCTCTACAGAGAAGAAGGTGGTGCACAACCTTCTAAACCCTCCTTCGTCCTACACACTCAGCACCGCCAATCAACTTACACCCACAACATCTCACCATCACCTCTACATGGGGAAGAAGGTGGTGCACAACATTCTACCCTCCTTCGTCGTACAAACTCATCACCGCCAAACATTTACACCACAACATCTCACCATCACCTCTAATGGGGCAAGAAGGTGGTGCACAACATTCTACCCTCCTTCGTATTACACAACTCATCACCGCCAAACATCTTACACCACAAAATCTCACCTCACCTCGCATGTGGAAACGAAGGTGGTTCTCAACATTCTACAATCTTTCGTCCTAACAAGTAATCACCGACATCAAATATGCACGCACAAACACTCGCAATCCCCTCTAGCTTGGGGAAGGAATCGGTGGTGCACAACATCACCCGCATTGTCCTACACAAAATTTTCACCGCCCTAAACTTCCCCCACAACTCTCCGCCATAACTCGACATGGGGAAGAAGATGGTGCTTAAACCATTTTAAGCTCATTCGTCCTACACATCTCATCCCGCCAATGCAACTTACGTGCCACAACATCTCGCCATCACTCTACATGGGGAAGAAGGTGGTGCACAAAATTATTACCTCCCTTAGTCTTACACAACTCATCACCGCCATATCAACTAAAACCCACAACATCTTGAATCACCTCTACAGGGGAAGAAGGTGGTGCACAACATTCTAAACCTCCTTCGTCCTCAACAACTCAATATCGCATATCAATTAAACACCCACAACATCGCTCCATCACCATCTAACATGGGGAAGGAAGGTGGTGCACAAACATTTCTACCTCCTTCGTTCCTACACAACTAATCACCGCCAATCAACTTAAACCCAACAAAAAATCTCGCAATCACCCTAAAGGGAAGAAGGTTAGTGCACGACATTCTACCATCCTGCCGTCTTACACAACTCACACCGCCAAGAAACTTAAACCCACAACATCTCGCCATCACCTCTACATGGGAAGAAGGTGGTGCTCACACATTCCTAACCCTCCTCGACTTACAAACTCATCACCGCCAATCAACTAAACCCAACAACACTCTCGCAACTCACCTTAACATGGGGAAGGAAGGTGGTGCACAACATTCTACCCTCCTTCGTCCTTAAACAACTCAACCACCGACAATCAACATACACACCACAAAACCCACATGCTCGCCATCAATTCTACTTGGGGAGGTGGTGGTGCACAAAATTCTACCCTCCTTCTTCCTACACCACCTCATCACCGACAATCAACTAACACGCCACAACATTCACCATCACTAGTACAGGGAAGAAGTTGGTTGCAAAACCATTCTACCCTCCATTCGTCCTAACACATTCATCACCGCCAATCAACTTACAACCCAAAACATCTAGCCATCACTCTACATGGGAAGAAGGGGTGCACAACATTCTACCCTCCTTCGTCCTACACAACTCCTCACCGCCACATCAACTTACACCCACAAATCTGCCATTCACCTTACATGGGGAAGAAGTGGTGACAAAATTTACACTCTTCAGTCCTACACAAATCATCACCGCCAATCAGCTTCACCCACACCATCTCGCCACACAACCTCAAAACCCGTCCCCCCTGCCACACCACCACCGCTACATGGGGAACAGAAGGTGGTGCACACATATACCCTCCTGCGTCAACACAAACTCATTACCGCCAACCAATCTACACCAACAAACATTGCCATCACCTCTACATGGGGAGGAAGGTGGATGATCAAAATTCTACATATTTCGTACCTTCACAACTCATAAACGCCAATCAACGTACACGCACAACCTCTCCCATCAGCTCACTGTGGAAAATGTGCTTGCACACATTCTACACCTGAAGATCCTTCGTCCTAACACTTAGCACCGCCATCATCTACCCCGCAACATCGTCGCCATCACCTATAAGTTGGTAAGAAGTTGGTGCAAAAACATTCTACCTCCTCCTTCGGTACTACCCACATCATGCAACCGGCCAAAATCACCTTAAACCCACAACTCTCGTCACTATCACCTCTACATGGGGAAGAAGGTGGTGCACACAGAATTCTACTAACCCTAACTTCGTCCTACACAACTCTACGCATATCAGTTTTCAACACCCACACATCGCGCCATCGCCCAACCCCCCCCCTCTACATGGGGAAGAAGGGGGGGACAACATTCTACCCTCCTTCGTCTACAACCACTCAGCACCGGGGGGGGGGGCAAATCACTTACACCAACCACAACATCCTTGCACTCACCTATACATGGGGAAGAAGGGTGCACCACAGTCTAACCCTCCTTCGTCCTACACAACTCACACCCGATGCGGGCGATCAACTTCCACCCACAACACTTGCATCACTCTACATGGGGAAGAAGGTGGTGCACAACATTCACCCTCCTTCGCCTCCAACAACTCATCACCGCCAATCAACTTACACCCCACCATCTCGCCATCACCTCTACATGGGGAAGAAGGTGTGCACAACATGCTCGACCCTCCTTCGTACTACCAACTCATCACCGCCATCACTTAAACCCCAACACTCGCAATCACATCTACATGGGGAAAAGGTTTGCAACAACATTCTACCCTACTTCGTCCTCACAACTCGATACCGCATATCATTTAACCCGCACAACATCTCGCCTCACCTCTACATGGGGAAGAAAGTGTTCACAACATTCTACCTCCTCGTGTCCTACACACTCATCACCGCGAATCAACGTAACACCCACAACAGCTTGCAATCACTATACATGGGGAAGAAGGTGGTGCACCACATTCTACCCTCCGTCGTCCTACACAACTCATCCCCGCCAATCAACTTACACCCACAACATCTCGCCATCCCCTCTACATGGGGAGAAGTGTGCACACATCCCCCCCCCCCTCTACCCTCCCGTCCTACACAACTCCACACCGATAATCACTACACCACAACAGCTCGCCATCCCTCGTACATGGGGAGGAAGGTGGTGCACAACATTCTACCCCCTTCTTCCTACACAACTCATCACCGCCCTCACTTACAACCCACAACATCCGCCATCACCTCTACATGGGAAAAGGTGGTGCACAACATTCTACCCTCCTTCGTCCACCACCCCTCTTTAAAACAACCGGCCACCATCTTACACACAAAACATCTCGCCATCACCTCTACATTGGGGAGGTAAGTTGGGGATCAAAATTCCTACATACTTTCGTTCGTCACCAAATCTCACCGTCCCATGCACTTACCGCACAACCTGCACCATCACTCTAACATGGGGAAAATTGTGGTCACAACATTCTACACGCCTCGTCCTAAACAATTATCCCGCCCTCTCGTACACACACAACATCTCGCCATCACCTCTACCTGGGGGAAGAAGGGTGCACAAGATTCTACCCTCCTTCGTCCTTACCCCTCATCACCGACATCACCGTAAACCCAAACATCCTCGCCATCACCTCTACATGGGGAAGAAGGTGTGCACAACATTCTACCTCATTCGTCCCTTAACACCAATCCTCACCGCCAATCACTAACCCACAAGCATCTCGCAATCACCGCTACATATGGGAAGAGGTGTTGCAAACATTCTACCCTTCCTTCGTCCTAACACACCTCAAATACCGCATATCAATTTAAACACCCCACACCAGCTCGCCATCAACCTCACATGGGACATAAGTGGTCAACAACATTCTACCTCCTCCTCTTACCACTCATCACCGCCAATCAACTTACACCCCACATATCGTCCACACCTCTAACATGGGAACGAAGGTCTGCAACAACATTCTACCTCCTTCGTCCTTCCACAACTCATCACCCCCTATCCCTACACCCACAACTCTCGCATCACCTCTACAGAGGGAAAAGGTGGTGAACAACATTCGTACCTTCTTCGAACTGCAGACTCTTAACTCCAGCAACTTACCCCCACAACATCCGCCATCACCGTCTACAATGTGGGAAAAGGTGTGCCAAGCATCTTACCATGCCTTCCTCTTCAAAACTCATCACCGCAATCAACTTACCACCCACAACATCTCGCCATCCCCTCTACATGGTGAAGAAGGTTTTGTACACCATTCTACCCTCCTTCGTTACACAACTCAGCACCGACTCAACTACACCACGACATCTCGACACTCCACCTCTATATGTGAATACGGTATGCACAACATTCAACCCTCCTTCCTCTTACACAACGCCTCCCAGCCAATCAACTTACACCACACATCTCTCCATCACCTCTAGCTGGGGAAGACGGTGGTGCCACACATTCTAACACCTCCTTCTTACTACACAACTCATCCGCATAAAAAAAAAATCCCCCCAAAAAATTTTAAACACCACAACCTCTCGCCATCACCTCTACATGGGTGAAGGTGGTGCCCACATTCTACCCTCGCTTCGTAATACACACTCCTCCCGTCGCTCAACTTACAAACGCACAACATCTCGACATCACCTCTCTAATGTGACGAGGTCGTGCCCAACATTCGACCCTCCTTCCTCTTACACACGCATCACCGCCATCAACTTACACCCACAACATCGCGCCATCCTTCTACATAGGAGAAGTTGGTGCACAACATTCTACCCCCTCTTCCTAACACAACTCATTCCCCCGCCATCACTTACCCCCACAACATCGCGCATCACACTTACATGGTACGAAGGTGGTGCCAACATTCTACCCTCCTTCGTCCTACACAACTCATCACCGCCATCACTTACACCCACAACATCTCGCCATCACCTCTACAGGGGACAAAGTGGTGCAACACTCCGACTTCCTTCGACTGCCCGACTCATTACGACGCCAATCAACTTACACCCACAACTCTCGCATCACCTCTACATGGGAAAGAAGTTGGTGACACATTTCTACCATCCTTGCCTCTTACAAAACCTCATCACACCGGGCGCCAATCAACTTACACTCCACACCAAGATCTCGCCATCACCTCTACATTGGGAAGAAGGTGGTGGCACAACATTCTACACTCCTTCGTACTACCAACTCATACCGCATACAATTTAAACACCCAAACCCCTCTCCGCCAGCACCTCTACATGGTTAAGAAGGGGGTGCAAAACAGTCTACCCTCATTCTTCCTACCCAACTCCCCACCCCGCCAATCAACTTACCCCAACAACATCTTGCCTCCCCGATACATGTGAAGAAGGTGGGCACACATTCCCCTCCCTTCGTCCTACACAACTCAATCCGCATATCAAGTTAAACCCCCAAACATCTCGGCCATCACCTTACAATGGGAGAAGGTGGTGCCAAACAACATTCCTACCCTTCTCGTCCTACACACTCATACCGCCTATATCATTTAACGCCCACAACATATCCTATCACCTCTACATGGGGAAGAAGGTTTGCACAACATTCTACCCTCCTTCGTCCTACACAACTCCCCACCGCCAATCAACTTACACCCACCCACTTGCAATCCCTATACATGGGGAAAAGGTGGTGCACACATTCTACCCTCGGCGTCTTACACACTCATCACCGGGCCAATCACTTACAAGCACAACATCCGCCATCACTCTACATGGGGAAGAATTGGTGTACACATTCCTACCCATCCTTTCGACCTACACAACTCTCACCGCAATCAACTTAACCCACAACATTCGCCATCACCTCTACCCTGTGGAAGAAGGTGGGGCACCAACATTCACCCTCCTTCGTCCTACACAACTCAATACCGCATATCAATTTAACACCCAAAACCATCTCGCCATCCCCTCTACATGGGGAAGAAGGTGGTGCACAACATTCTAACCTCCTTCCACTTACACAACTCACACCCCGCCAATTACTACACGCACACATCTACACCATCACCTCTACATGGGGAAGAAGGTGGGCACAACATTCTAACCCGCCTCCTTTACACAACTCATCACCGCGCTCAACGTACCCCACAACATCTCGCACATCACCTCTACATCGGGAAGAAGTGGTTGCACAACATTCTACCCTCCTTCGTCCTACACACTCATCACCGCATCAAATTACCACCACAACATCTCGCAATCACCTCTACATGTGAAGAAGTTGGTGCACACATTCTATCTACCCATCCCTTCGTCCTACCCACGCATCACCGCCAATCATCTTAACAACCCTCAAACATCTCGCATAACCTCTAGCATGGGGAAGAAGTTGGTGCCACACATTCTAACCCCTTCGTCTACACAATCATCACCGCCATCAACTTTAAACCCACAACATCTCGCCATCACCTCGACATGGGGAAGAAGGTGTGCCCAACATTCTACCCTTCTTCGTCCTACACACCTCAATACCGCATATCAATTATACACCCACAACCCATATCGCTATCACCTCTAGACTGGGAATAAGGGTTTGTGCACCACATTTCTCAACTCCTTGTTCCTACACAACTCCACCGACAATCAACTACACCCCACAACTCTTGCCATCACCTATACATGGGGAGAAGTGGTGCACAACTTTCTAACCTCCTTCGGATACACACCATCACCGCCACTCAACTACACCCCACCTCTCGCCATCACATCTACATGGGAAGGAGGTCGTTCATCAACATTCTATCCTCCCTTCTCCCGACACAACTCATCACCCCCAATATACTTACACCCCAACATCTCGCCTACCTTCACTCTACGTGGGGAAGAAGGTTTGAGAAACAATTCTACCTCCTTCGACCTACACCGACTCTCCCGCCAATCAACTTAACACCCACAACATCTCGCCATTTACTCTGCCTGGGGACGAAGGTGGTGCACAACATCTACCAGTCCTCCTCTTACAACTCATCATCCGGCCAATCGAACCTGACACCCACAACAGCTCGCCATCACCTCTACATGGGGAAGGAATGTATGCACAACATTCTACCTCCTTCCTCCTTAACAACTCATCACCGCCAATTCAACTCCCCCCACAACACTCGCCATCCCTCCTACATGGAAGAAGTGGGCACACATTCTAACCCTCCTTCGTCCTACACAATCATCACCGGGGACAATCAACGACACCCACAACATCTCGCAATGCCGTATACATGGGGAAGAGGTGGTAGCCCAACATTCTCCCCTCCTTCGTCCTCACACAACTCATCACCGACAATCACCTTTACACCCACACATCTCGCCATCACCTCTACATGGGGAAGAAGGTGTGCCAACATTCTACCTCCTTCGTAAATACACAACCTCATACCGACAATCACTACACCCACAACATCTCGCCATCACCTCTACATTGGAGGAAGGTGTTCACAACATTCTACCTCCTTCGTACGCACAACTCTCACCGCCAATTAACTTTCACGCACAACATCTCAACACCCTCTACCTGGTGGAAGACGGTGTTGCACCAAATTTCCTACCCTCCTTCGTCCTACACACTCTCATCACCGCCAATCAACTTACCCCAACTCTCTCCAATCACCTATACCTTTGGAAGAAGGTGGTGCACCATTCTCCCTCCTTCGTCCTACACAACTCATCACCGGACAATCATCTTACACCCACAACACTCGCCATCACCGTCTACATTGCATGAAGTTGTGCTCACTTCTACCACTTTCGTCCTACACACTCATCACCGCCAATCAATTACACGCACACCTCCGCACCCTCATCCTACTACATGGGGAAGAAGTGGTGGCACACATTCTAGCCCTCCTTCCTGTTACACACACCTCATCACACGCCAATCACTTACACCCCAACATCTCGCCATGCCCTCTACATGGGATTAATTTGGTGCACAAACATGCTACCCTCCTTCGTCTACACAACTCATCACCGCCAATCACGTACACCCCCAACTCTCGTCAATCCCTATACTGGTGAAGAAGGTGTTGTCACACATTCTACCTCCTTCCGTCCTAAACACCCCTCATTACCTGCCAATCAACTTACACCCCAACATCTCGCTCACCTCTACATGTGGAATAAGGTGTGCAAAACATGTCTACCCACATTATCTGACACATCTTATAACCGATAATCAACATATCCCATAACATCTCGCAATCATAGCTACATGTGGGAAGAATGTGGTTGGAAAATAACTTCCACCCTACTTCGTCCTACACACTCCAATACCGCATATCCTTTAACACCCACAACATCTCGCCATCACCTCTACATGGGGAAGAAGGTGTTGCCAACGTCGCCCGCCCTCGTCCAACACAACCATCCCCGCCAATCTACTTACCCCAACGACACTCACCATCACCTCTACATTGGGAAAAGGTGGTGCACCACATTCTACCTCCTTCGTCATACACAACTCAGCACCGTACGACCATCAACTTACACCCACAACAATCTCGCCATCAGCCTCTACATGGGAAGAAGGTGGTGCACAACATTCTAACCCTCCTTCGTCTTACAAAACTCATGCACCCGACAATCAACTACACCACAACATCGTCGCCATTACCCAATAATGGGCAGAAGGTGGTGCCACAACATTCTACCTCCTTCGTCATACACACTCATCACCGACATCACTTACCAAACCCAAACATCGTCGCCATCATCTACATGGGAGAATGTGGGGCACAAACATTCCTACCCTCCGTCGGCCTCACACTCATCCACCGCCAATCCACTTAAACACACAACAGCCGCCATCACCTCTACATCGTTGAAAAGGTTGGTGCCACATTCTACCATCCTTTCGTCCACACAACTCAATCCCCCGCCATCAACTTACACCCACAACATCTTGCAATAACCTATACATGTGGAAGAAGGTGGTTGCACAACCATTCACCCTCCTTCCCTCTTACACAACCTCATCACCGTTCCACTCAACTTACAACCCACACATCCTCGCCATCACCTCTACATGGGGAAGAAGGGCTTGCAAAAACACTACCCTCCTTCGCCTACACAATCACACCCCCAATCAACGACACCCACAACTCTCGCCATCACCTCTGCATGGAATGAAGGTGGTGAACAAGATTCTAACCTTTCCTTCGCCCTACACGACTCATCACCGCCATCACTTGACACCCACAACATCTCGCGCCATTACCTTCTGCTTGGGAAGAAGGTGGTGCACAACCTTCTACCATCCTCTCTTACACAACTCATCACCGCCAATCAACTGACACACCACAACATCTCGCCATCCACCTCTACATTGGGAAGAAGGTAGTGCACAATTTCTACCCTCCTTCCTCTTACACAACCCATCACCGCCAATCACTAACACGCACAACTCTCACCATCACCTCTACATGGGGAAAATGGTGGTGCACAAAATTCTAAACTCCTTCGTCCTAACACTTATCACCGCCAATCCATCTTACACCCACAACATCTCCGCCATCACCTCTACATGGGAAGGTGGTGCACGAACATTCTAACTACCCCTCCTTCGTCCTACACAACTCATCACCGCCAATCACTAACACGCACAACATCCTCACCATCACCTCTACAGGGGGAAGAAGGTGGTGCACAACATTCTAACCATCCTTCCTCTTACCCAACCTCTCACCGCCACCTTACACCCACAACATTCTCGCATGCGACCTCTACATTGGAAGAATGTATTGCACAACATTCCACCTCCTTCCTCTTCACAACTCATCAAGCGCCATCAACTTACCCCCACAACACTTCGCAATCCCCTCTACAATGGGGAAAATGTGGTGCAACAACATTTCTAGCCTCCTTCGTCTACACCTCTCAAATCACCGACATCAACTTCACCACAACATCTCGCCATTACATTAATGGGGAATAAGTTGTGCACAAAATTCTACCTCCTTCGTCATACACAACGCGCACGCGCAATCACCTTACCCCACAACATCTCGCCATCACCTCCTCAGGGTAAGAAGTGTCTGCACAACATTCTCCCTCCTTCGGTCATACACAACTCACACCGAATCAACTTACACCCCAACATCTCGCCACTTACCAATATCATGGGGAAGAAGGTGGGCACAATCTGTCTACCCCCGTCCGTCATACACAACTCACAACCGACAATCAACTTTACCACCCACAACACTCTCGCCATCACCTCTACATGGGGAGGAAGGTTGTGCAAAACATTCTAACCCCCTTCGTCCTACACAACTCACACCGCCATCAACTTAACACACAACAGCTCGGCCATTCACCTCTACATGTGTAAGAAGGTGGTGCAAAACATTCTAACCATCTTCGTCCTACACCACTCATCACCGCCAATCAACTTAACCCACAACATCTCGGCCATCACCTCTACATGGGGAAGCAGTTGGGGCACAACATCTACCTCCTTCCTTTACACAACTCATCCCCGCCAATCAACTTACACCCACAACATCTCCATCACCGCTAACATGGGGAAATGGTGTGCACATCCTTCTACCCTACTGCGTCCAACACAACTCAATACCGCATATCATTAAACACCCACAACACCACGCCATCACCTCTACTGGGGAATAAGTTGGTGACAGATTCTAGCTTCCTTCGACCTACACGCTCTCAACCGCCAATCACTTACACCCACAACCTCTCGCCATTTACCCCTGCTTGGGGATAATGTGGGGCACAAACTATTCTCCATCCCCCCTTCCTCTTACACACTCATCACCGCCAATCACCTTCACAGCCACAACATCTCGCCATCCCTCTCTACATGGGGAATAAGGTAGTGCACATCTTCTACCCCCTTCCCTCTTACACAACTCACCAACGCCAATCAAGTACACCCACACCATCGCACCATCACCTCTACATGGGGAAAATGGTGGTGCAACATATCTACACTCCTTTGTACTACACACCTCATCACCGACACTCACTTACACACCCACAACAGCTCGCCAGCACCTCTACGGGGGAGGAAGTGTGCACACATTCTACCCTCCTTCGTCCTCCACAACTGATCACCGCAATCAACTACCACGCCAACATCTCACCAAGCACCTCTACATGGGGAAAATGGTGGTGCACAACATTCTACCCTCCTTCGAACCTAAACAACTTATATCACCGCCAATCATCTTACAACTCCGCAACACCCCCAACATCTCGCCCTCACCTCCTCCATGGGGAAGAAGGTGGTGGCACAACATTCTACCCTCCTTCCTCTTACACAACTCACTCACCGTCCAATCAACTTACAACCCACAACATCTCGCCATCACCTCTACATGGGGAAGAAGTGGTGCACAACATTCTACCCTCCTTCGTCCTACACACTCATCACCCCCAATCAACTTCCAACCCACAACATCTCGCCATCACCTCTACATGGGGAAGATGGTGGTTAACAAGATTCTTCCTTCCTCCTTCGAACTGCACGACTCATCACGCCAATCAACTTACACCACACATCTCGCCATTACCTTTTGGGAAGAAGGTGGTGCACAACATTTAACCATCCTTCCACTTTACCAACTCAAAACAACCGCCATCAACTGACACCCCGACACCATCTCGCCATCCCTTCTACATTGGAGAAGGGATGCACAACATTCTACCCTCCTTCCTCTACACAATCATCACCGCAACCGCCAATCACTTACACCACAACATCATCGCCATCACCCTATACATGGGGAAGAAGTGGTGCACACTTCTACCCTCCTCGTCCTACACAACTCCTCACCGCCAATCAACTACACCCACAACACCGCAATCACCTATACTGGGAAAATTGTGCAAACCTTCTCCCTCCTTCGTCCGACACAACTCATCACCGCCAATCAACTAACACGCACAAAATCTCCCCATTCAACTATACATGGGGAAAATGGTGGTGCACAACATGCATTACCATCCTTCGTCAAAAAAACTTATCACGCCACATCATCTTTACACCAACATCTCGCCTCCCACCTCGACATGGGGAAGAAGGTGGTGCACAAAATTTACCCTCCCTTTCCTCTTACACAATCATAACCCCAATCACTTAAAACCCACAAATCTCGCCATCACCTTACATGGGGAAGAAGGTGGTGCCACAACATTACCTCCTTCGTCTACACAAACAATACCGATATCAATGTAAACACCCACAACATCTCGCCATCAATCTACATTGGGAAGAACGGTGGGGCCAACATTCTACCATACTTCGTCCTACACAACTTCATCCGCCAATTAAACTTCCACTCCCACACATCTTTCAATCACTATACATGGGGAAGAAGTGGTGCACAAAAAATTCTACCTCCGACCTCTTACACAACTCATCACCGCCAATCAACTTACACACCACAACAACTCGCCATTCACCTTACAGGGGGAAGAAGGTGGGAACAAATTCTACCTCCTTACTCTTACACAATCATCCACTGCCAATCAACTTGACAACCACAAATCTCGCAAGCAACCATTATACAGGGGACGAGGTGGTGCACACATTCTACCCTCCTTCGTTCCTACACAAATCATCACCGCAATAATTACACCGTCAACATCTTTCAATCACCTATACATGGGGAAGAAGTTGGTGCACAACATTCTACCCCTCCTCTTACACAACTCATCACCGGGGGCCAATCAACTTAACACCCACACAATCTCGCCATCACTCTACCCTGGGTAAGAAGGTGGTGACAACATTCTACCTCCTGCCTCTTACACACTCATCACTGCCAATCAACTTACACCCGACAACACTCGCAATCACCTATACCATGGGGAAAGAATTGTTGGGGGGGGGGGTGGGGGGGGGGGGGGTGCACAACATTCTAACCCTCCTTCGTCCTACACACCTTCATCAACCCGCCAATTAACTTACAACCTTCACATCTTTCAATCACCTTACTGGGAAGAATTGAGCACAACATTCTACCTCCTCCATCCTTACACAACTCATCACCCCATTAACTTTTACACCCACACATCACGCCACACCTCTACATGGAGAAGAAGGTGGTGACAACATTATTCCTCGTCGTCCTACAAACTCATCACCGCCAATCAACTTACACCCACAACATTCGCACTAAATATACATCGGGGAAGAATGTGGGTGCACAATTCTACACGCTTCTCTTACACAACTCACCACCCATTTTTCTTGACACCCACAACATCACGCCATTACCTCTACATGGGGAAGAAGGTATGCACAACTTCTAACCTACTTCCTTTGACAAACTCATCCGACCATCAACTTACAACCCACGACATCCGCATAACTCTAATGGGGAAGAAGGTGCGTGCACACACCATTCTCACCCTCCTTCGTCCTACACAATCATCACCGCAATCAAACTTACACCCACAACATCTTCGCAATCACCTATACATGGGGAAGAAGGTGGTGCACAACATTTACCCTTACTTCGTCATAAACAACTCCTCACCGCCCATCTTCTTACACACACAAAATCTCGCCATTCACTCTACAGGGGGAAGAAGGTAGGCACAACATTATACCATTCCTACATCTTACACAATCATCAACGCCCAATCAACTTACACCATCAACATCTCGCCATCACCTCTACAGGGGGAAGAAGTTGGGGACAAAATTCTTCCCCTCCTTCGTCCTACACAACTCATCACCGCCAATCGTCGCTAAAACCACCAAAATCTCGCCATAAAATCTACATGGGGAAGAAGGGGTGGCCCAACCTTCTTCCCCCTTCGCTCCTAACACAACTCATCACTCCAAACAACTTACAACCACAACATTCCTCGCCATCCCTCTACATTGGGAAGAAGGTGGTGCAACAAACATCTACCTACTTCGTCTACAACAACTCATCACCGCCATCACACTACACCCACAAATATGCTTCACCATACAGGGGGGAGAAGGTGGTGCACAACTTCTAACCTCTTCCTCTTTCACAACTCATCCCGCCAATCAAGTCACCACCAACAAATCCATTTCCCCCGCCACACCTCTACAGGTGGACGAAGGTAGTGCAAAACTTCCTTACCCTCTTCCTCTTACACCAAATCATCCCCGCCAATCAACTTAAACCCCACAACATCTCGCATCACCCTTACAGGGGGAAGAAGGTGGTTGAACAACATTCTACCCTCATTCGACATACACGACTCATCACCGCCAATAACTCCACCCCACAACATCTCGCCATTCCCTCTGAATGGGGGAAGAAGGTGGGGCACAAAAATTTACATCCTTCCTCTTACCAACTCATTACCGCCAACAACTTACACCCACAAAGTAACATTCTCGCCCTCAACCCTCTACATGGGGACGATGGTAGTGCACAACCATTCTATCTCCTTCCTCTTTCATCAACTCACACCGCCAATCAACTACAAACACACCAACACTCCGCAAC
>JALJAT010000429.1:0-15984 GCA_034768735.1 Schistosoma mekongi | reverse complement strand
CAACATCCAAATGCATTCAAACATACAAACTATATGGAGTTCCAATGTCATGACACACACAGTTTACAAAAGGGCACCAACCATAAATAGGGGTCACTAAACACACACTTTACACTAACAAGGGATCCTCCAGAGTGTACTCCACGTCCCCGTCAGAGAACGAACTCAGGACCTTAAGGACTCATGGAGAACGCCTAACAATCACAACATTGGGCCTGTGTTCATAAATGAGTAGTGGGATGAACAAGGTATCCAATTTTCTCTGGTGTTTAATGATACCCAACCGACGAATACATACATAAAACCCCTAACTTATATACGAGTTTCGACATGAACTATAGTTTTGGAAGAATTAATCGCCACAGTTAAACGAAAGTGGTGTTTGATGGAAAATTCTCACATTAAAAATAGGATGGGTAAAAGTAGATCTGATGACATATTGAGGCAAGTCAACGAAAGAAATTTTCATGGTATATATATTATCAATATTGCATATTCGTATTAATAGTTATTTATTAATTATATCGGGGGGGGGAGGCAGTTTCAGATACTAATAAAACATGTAACTTTAAATGGCAAACTGATTTTAATTAGGGAACCATTGGAAGCCAGTAAGCACAAGTTAAACATTTTGCATTAATACAAAACTCAGTTATGCACATCCACAACCTTATCATGGATTTAACCTAAGATCTCCAGATCTTGAGGTGTGGTATATGGCTCTTGGACCACTGATTTAGTACCGAGTTGTCATAATATTATGCGACAATCATTTATTGTATTGGTGGGTAACTGACTTATTCCAAATATTCGATTTCATTGATGACAATTTATGACTACAATTTCAAGAATGAGTTCTCTAAGTTATCCCTAGTGGGCACATGGTGATTTGTTAAAATAAGATGTGTTGGAGACTGTTGTTAGTATTAAGCAAATAAGTAGTCTATTAATAAGTAGAGTAGAATTGAGTAATATTGTTCGATATCCTTTGTTGTCAGAAAAACAGTTACGTAATGATGTGACAACTCCGCCTGTAGCCCCTAGGGTTGCTGCCGGTCCCAAGCCCGGATAAAGGAGGAGGGTTGGGCATGGGGCTAGCAACCCATCCCGTAAAACAGCAAATGTGCTAAAAAACGCTAACCAGTAAAAACCTTTATAACCATTTTCACTCTGCCCTGGGAGTTGGAAGGTATGTTATGACGCCTCATGGTGAAAGCCGAGTTTCTTCGGAAGCCACGAGGCCGATGTCTCTTCTGACAACCAGAGCAACCATTAGTATAGGTACGTGGAATGTCCACACGCTGTGGGAAACAGGGAGGACCATGCAAATAGCTGAAGAAATGAAAAGATACAACCTGAAGATACTTGGAATAAGCGAAACGCATTGGGTGCAAGCTGGACAGCAACGGTTATCCTCGGCAAATGTGCTTTTATACTCCGGCCACGAAGAAGAAAACGCCCCACACACACAAGGAGTAGCATTGGTGTTATCCCAAGATGCATGGAAGTCTCTTATAAGATGGGAACCTCATGGACCTAGGATCATCACAGCATCCTTCAAGACGAAGAAGGAAGGGATTGCAATGAATGTCATCCAGTGCTACGCACCCACCAACGACAGCCACGAAGACGACAAAGACCAGTTCTATGCGAGGCTGCAGTCAATCATCGAGAAATGTTCAGCCAAGGACCTGACTATTCTAATGGGCGACTTCAACGCCAAGGTCGGAGTGGATAACACCGGGTATGAAGACATCATGGGACAACATGGAGTGGGAGAAAGGAATGATAACGGTGAGAGGTTCGTGAACTTATGTGCCTTCAACAAAATGATTATAGGTGGCACCATTTTCTCTCACAAACGTATACACAAAATTACATGGATTTCACCGGACCACATCACGGAGAACCAAATCGACCACATCTGCATCAATAAGAGGTTTAGAAGGACCACGGAAGACGTAAGAGCAAGGAGAGGAGCCGACATAGCTTCAGATCACCATTTGGTGGTAACTAAAATGAAACTGAAGCTGAGGAAGCACTGGACAACTGGAGCAGCAGTATTACACAAGTTTAATACAGCCCTTCTCCGTGATACTAACAAACGCAACGAATTCAAATTATTCTCAGCAACAAGTTTCAGGCATTTCATAATCTACTAGAAAAAGGTGGAACTAATATGGAAGACAACTGGAAAGAGATTAAGGGAACAATAACCTCAACATGTCAGGAGGTTTTGGGTCTCAAGAAACAACACCAAAAAGAGTGGATTTCTGTTAGAACTCTGGACAAGATCCAAGAAAGGAGGAACAGAAAGACAGCGATCAATAACAGTCGGACAAGAGCAGAGAAAGCCAAGGCACAGGCCGAATACACCGAAGTCAACAAGCAAGTGAAGAGGAGCATCAGGTTGGATAAACGGAAGTTTGTTGAGGACCTAGCAATGACAGAGGAAAAACCTGCAAGAGAAGGAAATATGAGGTTCTTATATGATACAACGAAGAAGTTACCTGGGAAATTCAACAAGCCAGAACGGCCAATCAAGAACAAGGCTGGCAAACCAATCACTGAAGTGCATGACAACGGAACAGGTGGGTAGAGCACTTCCAAGAACTCTTGAATAGACCAGCCCCACTGAACCCACCAGTCATCGAAGCAGCAGCCACGATCTCCCTATAAGCACAGACCCACCAACAGTCGAAGAAATCAAAATGGCCATCAGACAGCTCAAGAGTGGCAAGTCAGCAGGACCAGACAACATACCAGCAGAGGCACTGAAGACAGATATAGAAGACAACTTCAAGATACTCCACATTCTCTTCAGGAAGATTTGGGAGGAAGAAACAAGTTCCAGCAGACTGGAAAGAAGGGTACCTCATCAAGATACCAAGAAAGGCGATCTCAGCAATTGTGAGAACTACAGAGGCATTACTCTACTTTCAGTACAGGAAAGGTCTTCAACAGAGTGTTATTGAACAGATTAAAGGGCCCAGTCGACGCCACATCCGAGATCAACTTTCTGGAGTTCCGTACAGATCGATCATGGTACCGAGCAATCGCCACTCTAGCTGGTCCTATTGGTTGACCATCATTGAATGGAATCACCACTTAACCTCACTTCATGACTATGAAAAGGCATTCGACAGCGTGGATAGTAGAATAATTAGGGAGCCTTCTCCTGACATTAGGGCGTACCCGAGCAGATAGTCAAATCATACGAAATTCTTACGACGGAACTACATGTAAATCGTGCTGGAGTCAGCTCACAATTCACTTCGAAGTGAGAACGTTGTAGACAGGCTGCTTACTCTCGCCCTTCCTCTTCCTACTGGTCATATCGACTGACATGAAGACTTCAACTCGGAAGCCCCTCGGAATACAATGGACAACATCGCGAAACTAGATGACTTTACTTTGCAGATGACCTAGCTCTTACTATCGCACACACATCCATCAATGCAGAGAAGACAAACATACCCGCAGAGGCCACTGAAGACAGATATCTAAGCAACTTCAAAGATACTCCACATTCTTCTTCAGAAGATTGGGAGAATGAACAAGTTCCAGCAGACTGGAAAGAAGGGTACCTCAGCAAGATACCAAAGAAAGGCGAGTCTCAGCAATTGTTAAACTACAGAGCAGTACTCTACTTTCAGTACCAGGAAGGTCTTCAACATGATTTTATTGAACATATGAAGGGCCCAGTCCGACGGCCAACTCCGAGATCACAGGCTGAAGATTCCGTAAGATCGCTCATTGTACCGATCAAATCGCCACTCAATACTGTTCATTGTTTAACAATCATTGAATGGAATTCACCCTTTATTACTCAACTTCATCGACTATGAAAAGGCATTCGACCGTGGATAGCGAATCTTATGGAGCCTTCTACGACATTACGGCGTACCCGAGAAGATGTCAACATCATACGAATTTGCTTACGACGGACTACATTGTAAAATCGTGCATGGAGGTCAGCTCACAGATTCATTCGAAGTGAAGACCGGTGTTAGACAAGGCTTCTTACTCTCGCCCTTCCTCTTCCTACTGGTCATCGACTGATCATGAAGACTGCAACATCTGAAGGCACTCTCGGAATACAATGGACAACATCGGACGCAACTAGATGACTTGGACTTGCAGATGACCTAGCCGGCTTGTCTCACACCAGTCATCAAATTCGAAGAAGACCAACCATATAGCAGCACCTCAGCAGCAGTAGGCCCCTCACAGTACCACAAAGTGAAAAGCAAGATCCTCCGATACAACCAACCAACCTAACCCATTACACTTGACGGAGAATGCTGAGAAACGTTGAACCTTGACATATTTGCGAGCAGCATCATCTACACACACGGAGGGTCTGATTCGTATGTGAATGCGCGGATTGGGTAAGGCCCGGCAGCATTTTACAGCTAAAAACATCTGGAACTCAAACCAACTGTCGTCAATATAAAAGTCACAAGTTTCAACACAAAGTTGGAGACAGTCCTGTTGTATTGAGCTGAAACTTGGAGAACTACAAAAAGTACCCTACAGAAGTTACAAGTATTTATAAACAACTGCCTGCGTAGGATTCTTCGGATCTGTTGGCCAGATACCATCAACAACAACCTGTTGTGGCAGAGAACTAATCAACTTCCAGTTGAGGAAGAAATTAGGAAAAGACGCTGGAGATGGATTGGACACACACTGAGGAAAACCATCAAACTGTGTCACAAGACAAGCACTGACTTGGAATCCTAAAGGCCACAGAAACAGAGGAAGGCCCAAGAACACATTGCGTCGGGAATTGGAAACAGACATGAAGAGAATGAACAGCACTTGGGAAGAGCTAGAACGGAAAGCCCAGGACAGAGTTGGCTGGAGAATGCTGGTGGGCGGTCTATGCTCCACTTGGAGTAACAGGCATTGATTGATTGATTGATTAATGATGTGACAGTTGATCAAATCTAATAGGAATAATAAATGAAGCGTATGACAGATTACTTGTCGACTTAATAAGTATGAAAAAGGTGAAGAGAATACGAAGTTACTGAAAACTTGGTGGTAGTGACAGCTGATGATTAAATATGAAAAATCAAGTAGAGAGGTTAGGATATTGATAAATTAAGTAGTCGAAGTTACTGATTTCATATACAGAGCCTAGGCTTTAGTAGCTGGATTACCCATTTGTTTAATTGTGTGGATAGTTTAGAAAGACAATTCTGGGAGGGAAAAGTAGCAAATACAAACGAAATGCTCCCTAAAGAGAGCTATTGAATTAATTTCCTATTAATTTTTAAAGTCAAGACGAAAAATCCTTGGAATTTCATTTATAAGGTTAAATAATAATGCCCCACAAAAGCTAGTATATTCCTTGTGCGCTTACTAATAATAAAATCATTGGCGAATACGACACGAAGCGAAATAGAACATAATATTTTCCTTAGAGATTTTCAATCTCTGTCCCTCAGGATATCTAATTAGATATCCCTTTTAAATTCAATCTTGGTGAAAAAAATCTTGTTTGGAATTGTGAGTGATATCTATGGTTCCTATTCTGACTGTAAGTTTCTGTCTATGAAAACGGATCCACTAAAGAAACTGCAAATAGAAGGCGTAATGACAAATATTACGAGTGCTTTATTATTCAGTTAACACTGAAACGACGATGCAACGACGAATGAACTCGACTTTTAACCATTGCCATTCCTGAATTACTTTAGTTCAAACAGTCAGGTTGTATTACAAAATGTAAGTAACTTATAACCAAATGGCTCATTTAACTGGTACTCTATTGTAAACATATTTTTCAGGTGTTAATAACATTAATAACAATTCATGATCTTCATTAATCTTCAAAGTACAGTGTGATGGTATTGGCTTTGGTTATATGTCATCCTATCAAGTAATTTAAACAATGAGAATTCATTTGAACTAAAATTTAGACACTGGCGACAAGTTACAATTGAATAACTTAGCAACAAGGCATATGACCAAAGCTATGGTATTTGATATATGTTGCGCTGAGCTAAATATTTTCTTCTTTGAGATTAGAAAGAAAATAATATTTCATAATTCACGTGATACTATCACTGTTGTAATTACCTAGATATGCTCCACCCCCCCCCCACATACATGGTTTCATCTAAATGATTACAACTAATCATTTTAGTGTTTTTATTATAACTTTTTTTTTATCTAACCTTCAATTCAACTGTTAAACAGGTTTTTTTAAGAAATATTTCAGCTGTAATCGACATAAATGAACTATTTTTCGAAGTATTAACATTAAATGCTATGACGTAAACATTATTATAACCATTACGATATAATATTAATGAATTATAAAATGTTATTACGAAGATCTTTACACTAATTGACCACTAAGTGAAGATTAGTGCCATCCCTATCTAGTCCCGTAGTGCCTACTAAACTTTATAATTTTAGCTGTAATGTGGCCACTGGTCTAAGCGCACTATATTTTAATGCAAAGTGGTTAGAAGTAGTCGATAGGAAATTTTGAATCTAGGCTTCATGCTAGGTTTCATTCTTTAACAAGATATCCTGCAATCAAAATGAAATTGAACCAGAATCATGCAGTTTCACAGTTTAAGACATCATCACTTACCTATTTTTTCCTCAACTGACCTTTTGTACTGAGTTACATATGTTGATTGTTCATTATTCATAGACGAAAGGAGTATTTTAGTAGATGACGGTCTTTATAATTTTTATCTGGATTGAGACTTAATTTATAGACGGTGGTTTCTTGATAACTCAATATTGTTGATCTGGTACTAGCATGAAATATCTTATAATAATCTATTTTATCTGAAAATATCAAACTTCTTTCTAACGTAACAAACGTAATGAAAAAGCATGTCACATTTCCGACTTGACTGAACTTACACTAAAACTCTAGAAGGAACTTCTTGAACCTAATTTTTAATAAGTTCATGATGATATGTTTTAGTTTAGGTGGGTTGCATCGATTGTTGGATTTTGTAAATACTTCGCAGAGTGATTGATTGCATAAAGTAATTTCTATATTTAAGACAAGTATAACTGTGCATGTGTGTGTGCGTAATAAGTTTTCATTATAAATTTTTCGTTCATTTATTCTACATTCATAATAAACTTTGTTTATTTTATAAATGCATAAAGACATAAAATGAGGTGCACAGCAAAGATAACTATTCAAAGCTTCAAAAAGATCAGCAACGATTGAAACAAACAGTTTCATGTTCATTTGAAAACTACCAATCAATATCTCCAAGTGTTTTAATATACGTATTGAATACCAAGGTACCAATACTTACACAATGAGTAGTGCTGATCTCTCCACTATACAAGCACACAATGATCTAGGAAATGTCATCAGTAGGGATTAGAAAACAAATCCTCACTTCCATGCAATAGCCTCTAAAGGTTTCAAAACTCCTTGGTTAATAAGCAAAGCCGTCATCAGTGTTGGTTTCAAAACCTTCTAGATGTATGTTGTTATGTTCCTAAATATAACGACCCAAATACTCCTATTGCTTAGTATTCTTAGACACCGAACACTCGACAAGATCCCAAATCAGAACACGTTTGAACAGGAACAAATTATATTCCAAATAACAAGGGTAGACAGAAGTAGGAATCGTTAGTTGGACAAACGTTAATGTATTTATAGTATTTACATAAGAAGCTTCCAGAATCTTCTGCAACAATCCACTAGAGCTGATTGGTTTAGAAGTAGCCAATCAGCGTGCGCCATCACGATCATGCACCGAGCATGCTTTAATCCAGTCTATATCCCACTAACACCTCCCCCTTGAGCAGATTCGTAGGATCTGGTGTTAGGATTCACCTGCAGCCATTGTACTGGTTTGTGCTTCCGATTTGTCCACCTTCTAGGTAATAAGGAAGTGGTATCATCCTTCGTTTGCACAACGACTGTCCCGTCTGTTTCAGGTATGTTGATCTCAAAGGTGTCTAGCAGAACATCGAGAGGTAGTCTATACCGCGTCTCGTTGTTGGCGATGCAGGTTGGTTTCAGTTGGTTCGCATGACGCACCCAGACTTCTGAGCCAACAGACACCTCGTACACCACATTTCCTTTCTTTTGCACGATCCGACCAGCCGTCCAGGTAGGATGTTGCCTCGATAGTCCATAGCAAGTACCCTTTGACCCATAGTGAACAATCGTCTTTGCGCCCCGTGCCGATGATTGAACTGTTTCTCCATCTTTACGTTTCGTTAAGGCTCAAGAGCTGGCGTCGGACGGATGCTATCGAAATGTGTCCGTATATTTCTGCCCAGTAATGCTTCCGCTGGAGAGACCCCGTTAGTTGTCTGAGGGTTCGGTGTGGAACGGTAGATAAGCAAGAACCTCTCTAAGATCTCTTCAGTTGTCCCCTCCCCTCTTGATTTTTCAGAGCATCTTTAAATGTACCAACAAAGCGTTCTACTTGGCCATTTGATTGAGGGTGGAATGGAGGTGTTCGGATGTGATTGATTCCGTTCTGGCGACAAAAGTCTGAGAAGATAGCAGACGTAAACTGTGTTCCGTTGTCGCTGACTATTTGTTCTGGAACCCCGAAACGACTGAATAATTGACGTAGTTTTCTGACTGTGCAGCTTGCGGTTGGATGCTCCATGAGGAAAATTTCTGGCCACTTGCTGTAAGCATCAACTACCAGAAGGTAAGTTTGTCCATGAAGTGGACCAGCAAAGTCCAAATGTATACGCTGCCACGGTGAGTGTGGTATTGGCCATGATTGCAACTCTGCTTTCCTCGGTGCTTTGTTGCTAATGCACATTTAGTACACGAACAGGATAGCTGCTCAAGCTGAGTGTCTAATTGCGGCCAGTAAACATAACTTCGTGCTAGCGCTTTCATGCGATTTATTCCGGGATGTCCTGCGTGCAGCTGTTCGAGCACTGCTGGTTGTAGCTTCTTCGGAATTATGACGCGTTCGGCGAACAGAAGGCAGTCGTCAATGATTGAGAGAGACAGTCTGCGCTGGTAAAACTGCTGAAGCTCCGTAGAGTTGGTCTTCGAGGGCCACCCTTCTAGGTGGAACTTTCTAACTTCTTGTAGAACTGGGTCTCGAAGAGTCTCTTCTCTGACTTCATCTGACGACACTGGAGTGTTTCTAATGGCATCCGCTACTACACTTCGTATTTCTGGGTCAACTGATATGGAGGCAATGATCATGTCCTCCGGTCCAGGGTGTTGAACTCCAACTAGTCGTGAGAGGGCATCGGCCTGACCAATAGTATTTGTTGATTGAAACTTGATGTTGAAGTCATAGCTCAGAAGCATTGTTGCCCAGCGCTGTAGTCTATTAGCCGTATAAACAGGGATTCCTTTTTTAGAACCGAAGATTGCAATCAATGGTTTGTGATCTGTCAGAAGAGTAAACTTACGGCCATACAGCATTTTATGAAATCTTTTAACAGCGAAAACGATTGCAAGAGCTTCCTTTTCAATTTGACTGTAGTTTCGCTCGGCTGGGGTGAGTGATCTAGCAGCATGAGCAATTGTCTTTTCTGATTTGTCTGGAAACACGTGGGATATCACTGCTCCGACTCCATGACTAGAGGCATCAGATGCAACAACAATTCCCAAGCTGGGATCGAAGTGTGTTAACAGAAGCTTCGAGCTGAGCATTGACTTGACTTTGTCGAACGATGCTTGACATTCTCCTGACCACTGCCAAGGTTTATCTTTTGTTAGTAATTCATTAAGAGGACCTCTCACTCGATGCATTTCAGGCAAAAATGTGCTGTAATGACTAACTATCCCAAGAAGGATCTTAATGAAGGAACGTCAGTTGGTACAGGCATTTTCTGAATGGCTTCTATATTGACAGGGTCTGGTCGGCGACCGTTCTTATCTAGGATGAAACCAAGGTATTTGATCGAATGCATGAAGAAGATACACTTTTCTTCACGTAGGTGAAAACCGTACTCCAACACTCGGTTAAGAACTTGATGTAGTCGATCAGAAAGTTCACTGTGAGTGGAACCCATAACTATGATATCATCTAGATAAGCTGCTGTACCAGGTATACCTGTTAGCATCGTATCCATTATTTGCTGAAAGATAGCAGGTGCTGTCTTGATGCCAAATGGTAGGCGAGTGTATTGAAATAACCCTCGATGAGTGTTGATAGTCAGAAGCTCTCTACTATCATCATCTACTTCTACTTGCAGATAGGCATCGGAGAAGTCTATTTTCGCGAAACATGTACCACGATTTAGCTTAGCAAACAAGTCTTCAGGAACTGGTAACGGGTATTGATATACGTCCAATGCATCATTTAAACCAGTTGAGAAATCAGCACATATGCGTAGTGTTCCATTGAACTTTCTAATCACTACGATCGGCGCTGCCCATGCAGAGTAATTGACCGGTTGGATTACTCCAGCTTGCTGCAAGCGATTAAGTTCCTGATCAACTGATTCAAGAGCAGCATATGGTACAGGACGTCTCGGACGAAAAATGGGTTTAGCATCTGGTTCACGGGTAGATGAACTTTCTTTTTGGTGCAGTGACCAAGGGTATTCTGAAAAACAGGAGCGAATTGTCTCTTCAGCTTTTCCAGTAACTTTTCACCTGTCTGTTTTGCACGTATAGGGGTGTCTAATGCTGGACACGACACGCTGCAAACACTGTTGATGGGTACATCCATTATTCCAAGTTTCTCTAGCATATCAAGACCAAGGAGATCAAGGTATGGTCGTTCTGTAAGATAGCATATTCCTTTACAGCTATTTCCGTAGAAGGAAAATTCACACTGTAATTCGCCAACCAGTTGCAGAACTCCTCCTGAAGCGTTTTTAGCAATTTTCTTAGATGGCTTTATTGGCGGTTTCCCAAGCAGCTCATATGTTTCTCTAGACACTAGGGTGATATCGGATGCTGTGTCGATTTGAAGACGAGCTGATATGCCGTTAATCTGGATAGTAACATACTTTCTCCGAATGTCAAAGTCTGTTTGAAAGGCTGCTACCAGAGAAAGTGATTGAGGTTCGGCTGACTTCACCATGTGTCGAGGACGTCTATGTTTCTTCTTGGGCTGGGACGCACGATTCGGTGGGCAATGATCTTCTTTATGTCCACGTTTATTGCACTTCTGACATTTATGCTTCTTAAATGGGCAGAATCGTACATAGTGCCAATCACCACATAGCCAACATGCAGTCGTTGGTTTGTTACCACTTGTTCTCGGTTTTGAGCTTTAACCTAGTAATAGCGTTGACACTACTGCAGGTTAAATTAGGATTTACCTGTTCAATTAACTGATTGTCGTGTTTGATGTTTTGTAGCCGCTTACACTCATCTGTCAATGTTCTGAGTGTGATGTTTGGATCTTGATCCAGTCGAGTTAAGAGTCTAGTTCTAATCTCAGCATCTTGAGGTGATTGAAGAGCTTTGATGAATATAAGGCATTTAAATTGGTCTTCTGTCAACGAGCGTAACTTGAACCATTCACACTCTCTGTTGACGATGTCTGCTAGAGCACCATATTCATCAGTTTCGCGTTTCACCAAATTAAGACACTGATAACGAATACTAAACAATGAAGATGATTCGCCGAATATCTCTGATAATTGAGCTACCGTCTCATCGAAGCTGAGCTCTCGAGGTAACTTTAGTAATATATGATCAGCATAGCGTGCATGTTCATTACTTCCCAGCTTACGCATCAACAATCGAGTCTTCCATGCATCATCTTGTTTACAGAATTCTATTCTGAATGTGTCTTCCCAACGTTTGAACCACATGAGGAAGGTATTTCCACTATCGGGTCATAATAGAATTCTGGTATGTTGCTGGCAACTGCATCACAAGAAGTACTTGAAAAAGCATGTGAACTTGAACGATGGATGTTCAGCTGTTGCGTAAGAGTTTTCTAACAACCGCATTTGTGCATCAAGTTGTGCTTGCTGTTGTTGCAGTATTCGATTGAGCTGGTCATCTGATATCGGCATTTGAATGTAATTTCCTTTTTCTCCGTCGCCACTGTTATGTTTCTAGTTATACGACCCAAATACTCCTATTGCTTAGTAGTCTAGACACCGAACACTCGACAAGATCCCAAATCAGACACGTTTGAACAGAACAAATTAATTCCAAATAACAAGGGTAGACAGAAGTAGGAATCGTTAGTTAGACAAACGTTAATGTATTTATAGTATTTACATAAGAGCTTCCAGAATCTTCTGCAACAATCCACTAGAGCTGATTGGTTAGAAGTAGCCAATCAGCGTGGCGCCATCACGATCATAGCACCGAGCATGCTTTAAATCCAGTCTATATCCACTAACATATGTACTGTGTTTGTCGTCCCAAAACATGAATACTGTGTACAGGCATCCATCCAATTCTAAAAAAGACAGTAAGCTATTTGGAAAAGATTGAGGAACAGGAACTACAGAAATTTTAAGCCCAGTATGACAATAGATGTATTAATATTATGTCTTCTGTTCGTCATACGAAGGACGGGAGAGGAACTAATTCATCGCCTTGAATCAACCTTAGTCGTAACGTTGTACTTGTTATTACTTCATTTTTCTTACCGTCCGAAAAGAGTTTTGAGACATTTCGAAAATATTACAAGCCAGAACATTGTTTGCTCGTTGAATATCGACTCTCCAACAGAATAATGAACGAGTATAACTCTTCACATCAATCAGTTTTTGTAGCTCCATTTATCCATTCATTCTAAACGAAATTGGATCAGTTGTGATAACCCAGAGTCAGAAAATAACATAGGCATCTCAGACTTATGGCCTTACAGAAATAAAACGGAACATTCATTGTACAACCCTTTGCTTTTCAACGATTTCATGAAACGTTGTGTAATTCGTATTATTTAGTTATGTTATTATTATTGCTAAATAATAACGGCCAATCTATCCGGACAAGTATTTTTATTGGGGTGGATAGATAATTTGGTTTAATAAACAGGGTCAAGTTTCAATACTGTTAATATTCTATTATTAAAATAGTTCTCTACAGTATCTATCATGTGTATTTAATAAATTCTAACTAAGATTTGATTATTAAACACTCAGCTTTAAATTACTGATTATTTATTCCTTGGACAACAAAAAAAGATGAAAACGAAAACTCAGAAATTACTAATGGTTTTTGATATTCGCCGCTGACTTTAATTAGACCTGTTAGTTATGTATACGTCAGGGACTGCCTAGATAGAGCCATTATTTAACAAGTTTTAAAATGAGGAATGTGACTAGCGATCCTATTCAGAACCTTACCAAGTAAATTTACTGCCTCTCATAGTGATAATACTCTTCCTTAGGCCATGCGCTTCGCAGCTTTCATTCAAACGCCCACAGCTGTATCTACTGAGATACTGAGTCCAAAGAGCCACTAACCTGTTTGAAGTGGCCTTCTTGATTACTTGTCGTAAGGTTCGAATATCACTTTGTTGACATTCATGGCTAAATAGCTCACTGATAACGCATTATTGAAACATTGAGTTTGACACCATTACGTCAATTCTCACTGTGAACATGGAAATCGAGATAGGGGTACGATCATCCAACAAAATCGAAATAAGGTGGAAAGATCATTTTGTATTCTGATGCTGCGGCACCATCTATTAGGAAAAATAAAGCTTAGCAGTTTATAACTAGAATTTATTTGTCATAAGACCACTCGGTTTTTCGCAAAAAAATAAAGAAAAATCCCTGTTAGTATTTAACCCGAAGATTAATCAAGTTCCGTTCACTTAATGTTTTATCACTGTTCACATTGAAAAACAAAGGTGTTTATGGTGTATATATAGATGGTAAATTAGTCCATGAATAATTTTACCGTAGATAACATTCTCGGAATCAGTTTGTGTCTGACGTTGGGTTGAATCCCATAAACATTCTTTTTTACACCCTCCTCTACGTTTTAGACATTTTTAATTACATTTAATTTTATGGGTTAAACTATCGAAAGGATGACTCGATTGTATTTCAAGATCACTTCAAGTCACAGACAACATAAAATTGTTATGACTAAAATAGAAAATCGACAGTATGATGCGTAGAATGTGGCAGCAATAATGGAAAATTATGATTTATTTCGTCAAACAACTATAATCAATTAGGTGTGATTTTGGTGAGATTGGTATTTTTATTGATTGAATATATCACAGATTGATGTTGGCAGGGACCATTGAAAACCAGGGAGCACTGGAAAAAACTTGTTTCGTTTTAGTGTGGATGCATCAGCAGGAGCTTCCAGATCCGCACAGGGGCTTCAGTGACCGCCAAACGCCTAACATCTGGAACTGGGTCGGCATCTAGTGGTAGAATTCCCACTTCCCACAGCTGTCCAGTGCTCCCTGGTTTTCGATGGTACCCTGCCAACATCAATCTGTGATATATTCAATCAAATAGAACAACTATACGGTTTCTTGTATGGAAAGTTCGCATATTTCATTTTATGCTATTGTAAACGCATTTACTAAGTGAAGATTATAAGGGTGATTGATGTTACCCTACTAGCTATTGACAGTCTCATTGTAGCAGTCAGGATCCTCCAACCAATCGTCTTCAGAATCTATCGTCAAGACATATCATGAGAGTCAAGTACTCTCTTAAATTGGCACATTGGAAATTTATCTTGAATAAAAACGGACAGACTAAATATGTCCATTAGTATTCTCAGCGAGTGAATCATTATGACCATGAATATTGAATGAAATAGGTTAACCGATGATGGTTATCAATCAAAATTTGAAAATGATCTGACATTGGCAAATAACCCATCCCTGATCACAAAGCTTTACAAAGTGTGACTATCTGAAAAGAAATAAAGAAATAGAATGTTGTAAAAATTATGAGTATTGAAAATCACCACATTCCGTTGACGGTCATTTTTCAATTTATCTTCTACACGTGTCGGCGGGTATATCTCTTGCAACCATCAAACTGATAGGTATGCCAAATACCTAAGTTAAACTGTAAACACACAGCAGGATTCCTAACGAATAAATTCATACTTTAGAAGATAGCTCTAACAATGAATTTGTATGTGATCGTTTTTTTTCGTTTATTACTTAATCAATGAGGAGATAGACGTGTTTAGTTCAAGTGTTTTATTCCATGCGTTTGACCACAGATTTTATTGTTTAATTTTGATTAAAGACAGTTAGCGGAGGAATCAGGAACCTATGCGTCTGATAGTGGTTGACGCTTTGCAAGATTACCCGACAACTTGAAGCAATTGTCGTGAAAACAATTAACATGTTCAAATCTTGAAAAATCATACGAAAAGTGATCATATTGTAACGCCAGAATCAATGGTTAAACATATATCTCATCACATAACACCTATGTTTACCGCAGATATTCAGCCAACGACGCTCCAACTTCTGAAGGTCGTCGACGGCACTAACCCATAAGTTTTATTATAAATGAGGACTTATATTGAATAAAATCAGTTAATGAAATATAATAAATTAGTACCGTTGGTATAACTTGTCTTTCGATATAAACTGTTAGACTTGCAGAAACTTTAAAATACCTGAAATTCAACAGTGCTATAAAATAATCAACATTACTTTTGAGGTACTTTAATTAAAATAAACAACAGTCCGTATTCACATTTGTATAAAACTATGTTTAAAGCTTAGGTGGATTATCAACTCAAGCTTTATATTCGAGAATCTTGCCGAGACAATCATAGTAGTGCAAGGAACAAATAAGCTATCAAATAAATCATGTCAAACTCGGAAACCTACAATAAGCACAGCCACAGCAATAGATGTTATTTACATCAACTTTAAAGAGATATGAAAACGTCTAATTGTTCTGAAAGGCTTCTCCATGTATACAGAAAGGACTATATTAGTTGGAGCATCTCGATCTACACTGAAGTGGCTACACTGGTGATAGGGATATTAAGTGATATCAGTGGTATCTAACCGACATAATTTGAACCAATGAGATCAATTTAATTATACCTACATCACAAACCGAATC
>JALJAT010000428.1:0-15984 GCA_034768735.1 Schistosoma mekongi | reverse complement strand
TATTCTTACTTTTTGTAATATCATTGCCTGTACTTGCTGTGCTGGGATAACTATGGTATGTTTGAGCGTAAATTGGTACGCTTTTTTGAGCAGAGGTGGTGGGATCCTGTAGTATTTTCACCATTTATTTTGATTTTTGGTCATCATGAGGTTTAGGTTTTAATTTGCCCGTTTTGGAATAGTGAGTCATATAGTATGCTTTGAGTTAAAATATTCTTTGTTTGGGTATTCTGTGTAGTGTGTGCGATGGGTTCATAGTGTGTTTGGTAGAGTAGTTGAGCTCATCATATTTTAGGGTTGGTGTCTGGATGGAAGACTGAATTTTTTTAGTTCTGTTACATGATAATGGGTATATACCTATGGTATTAAGTTGTTTCTTGATTATAATGTTGAAGGGGTTGTGGGTTACGGGTTATGATCCTGTAGTTTGATGAATTGTTGGTTTATATTTTTATTTACAGGTGGGTGGAGTACTGGTATAGTTTTATCTGCTTCGTCTTTGGATAGGTATTTCTGATACTTGATTTGGTGTGTCATTTTCATTATGTTTATCGTTAGGTCATATAGGAGTTTAATTATAATGATTTTATGGTGATGACTTTTATATGGTTGTCGTTAAAAAGGATTTATTACAGGGTCATTGATTGTTATCGAAGGGTTGGTTTTAATTTAGTTTTTTTCTATGGCATTATTTAGGTATGCATGGTTTGCCGCGTCGAAGTTAAAAGACGTTCTATCTCTCGGAATATTTCTATATTAGTACCGATAATAAATACCTAATGTAGTCTACACAAAACAATTATTCATTTACTAGTCACTTACATTTTTACGGGATTAAGCAACAACAACAACAACAACAACCAATCGCCCCTGTGTACAAAGCGGAAAAAATGCCACTAAATGATAGCTGGTCAGACAAACAATGTGCCACATACCAAGAGAAAACACTTCGAGAAAGTTCTATCATAACGACCAATCAAAAGCAAACTGTAGCACTGCAATTATACAATAAACACGAAATACTCATAGTAATCATGATATGACAACTACAAATAAACCCAACAGTCAGTCACACATGCTAAAAGATTAGCATAAGCATTAAATTATTAATATGACGGTGAAAGTACTTAGGCTAAGGCGTGCACACTAATATGAATGCATGAGTTCTCCGTGTACACTTAACACGTTGAGAAAATATGGTGTGGTGATTGGAAAGAGATTAATGAATAGTAGAAGAGCAGGCAGGGAACGTATGTTGTGTGGGATATGGTCGAACATGGAAGCGGACAAAATGATAGATTGAAAAGGCAAAAATTTTATGTAGGTCGTTTCTCCTCATATATTTTGGGCGTAGCTCAGCACACGATTACTACCCACGGTTTGAAGTTTGAACGCGTCTGTCGGAGCACACAGTCGGTGAGCAGGGAGTTCAACACCCACGGCTATAGCACGTTGGACTACTTATGAGGACGCTGAGGACTCAACCTACCCAAACACTACATTAGACATTATAACTCTACATTCTTAATAACCAATGCATCGCAATTAAATCACTATCAAAATTTACACCAATTAAACAAAAAACAATCTATTCATGGCAGCACGCATATTCCATTCAGTCATTACAATCGAATGACAAATACCTGAAAATACAAACGACAGATCAGCAGTCAGGTCGGCAGGAATCCAAGTGACACCTAACACATGCAAGCATATCTGTAATATATCTAAGGGCTATCTCATACTCCTAATTTACAATTTTTTCCACTTTATACTTCCTAGGTGTATTGTCGCGCTAAAGAATCAAAAAAGGAGGAAATATGTTCTAGTAATATCAGTGACCATACTCATAATTTTTATAACTTACCTATCATATGAGAGGAACGTATATGATGTCATGTTAGAGATGATTCAGTGAATCAGCACATGCAAGCGGGAGCCATCAGTCCGGTTTCGGAAGCTCTTTTCTTTTTGTGTGATACTCTCACAGTCTCCGTGTGTCGGCCCCTATATCAGCTCCCTGCCCTAGTCGTGAGACGTCACTTAATATCGCGTACATTTCACGAAAATAATGCACTGAAGTTATATTTTAAAGGTAAAAGGCCTGTCTTCTCGTTCTGGGACTATTTCTATATTCGTTTACAGCGCTTATAATACCTTATGTATTTCTACAACAACAATTATTCATTCTTAGTCGTATGGTCCTGTGTCGAACGCTGAGTGCTAGTTTTAGCTACAAGCACACACCTATGACTCTCTACATACGCACACCTTAGGATTGTCCCCCGCGCACAAACACCCACAATCTGCACCCTGTGTAAAACGCGAAAACATGCCAATACATAATATTTTGTTGCCTCTGTAGTTTGCCCCTCGAGGTTGCCTCTGGCGTGTAGTGTATCTTGGTCATTCTATACCGCGGATGCTGAGGCCAGAATGTTGCCTAGTAGGGGCGTTAATGATCGTCCTCGAGTTAAGCGCTTGTATAGATTTCCTAGCTGGCTTGTCGTTAGGAGCAGTGGACAGCTTACACATTGAAAGTTCTCTCATAACGGACCCAATCAAAAGCCAAACTGTATAGATGCAAAGTATGACCAATAAACACTCAACTACTCATCAGTAATCCTGAGTTGACCAACTACCAATAAACCCAACAGTCGTCACAACATGCTATAATAATTCGCATAGCATTAATTATTTATATGACGTGTGAAAATACTTAGGATAAGGCGTGCAACTAATAGTGAATGCAGAGTTATAGTGTACACTAAAAAACACGGTGATGAATATGTGGTGTGGTGATTGGAAGATTAATGCAATATTGAAGAGCAGGCAGGGACAGTATAGTTGGGTGGATATGGTAGAAAATGGAAGGAAAATGATAGATGAAAATGGCAATAATTTTATGTAGTTCTTTATCCTCACTATTTTGGGGTAGGTCAGCACACGTTAATACCCCGGGATTTGACCCTTGACACACACTTGCCAGGTTAACACCAACGGCTATAGACAGTTGGCTATTTGGGCGATGATAAACCTACACAACACTTACATTAGACTATATACATCTACTATCTAATAACAATGCCTCCAATTAAATCACTATCATAATGTTACACAATTAAACAAACACAACTAGTCATGCGGCAGGACGAATATCCATTCAGTTCTTCAACAATAGAATAACACCTGACAAATAAAAACAGACAGAAAGCAGTCCGGTAGGCAGGAATCAAGGAATTAACCCAGGCGAATATCTGTACTATATCTAGGTCTTATATACCCTGACTTACAATTTTTTCCCACTATTCCCATCCTAGTGTTGTCATCCCAAAGACTTCAAACCTTATTTTATCTATCCTTCCCTATCGAATATAACTTACTATCATTATGAAGAAGAAGGCAATGATGTAATGTTACGAGATATTCAGTGCTTCAGACATTCCAAGCATTCAGTCCAGTTAATTAGAAATATACTCAGCTGAATTATTTGCCTAGTAGACAGGCAGGCAGGCAGGCGGCAGGAAGGCACGGCAAGCAGGACGTGAATTCATTGGCAAAAGTATAGTCAGTGTAGAATTCACTTAATATCGCGTTACATTCACCGAAAAATCACCCCCCCCCCCCTGAAGTCTATAAAGTTTAAAAGATGGTCTATCTCTCGGAAATATTTCTATATTAAGTACAGATATATAAATACCTAATGTAGTTCTACACAAACAATATTCATTACTAGTCACTTACATCTACGTGATTTAAGCAACAACAACAACAACAACAACAAGCTGCACACTGTGTACAAAAGCGAAAAAATGCCAATACATTAAAGTGGTCAGAACCAAACAATGTGACAACCATAGAAACCAATTCTAGAAAGTTTATCATAAATGACCAATCAAAAGCAAACTGTAGGACTGCCAAATATACAATAAACACTAACTACTAACAGTACTCATTGAGTATGACACTACAAATAAACCCAACAAGTCCGTCACACATGTAAATAGATTAGCATAGCCATTATGATTATATGACGTGTGAAAATACTTAGGCTAAGGGCGTGCACAATAAATAGTGAATTGCATGACGTTATCGGTACACTAAACACCGTTGATGAAATACTGTGGTGTGTGGTGATGGAAAGATTAATGAATCAGTAGAAGAGCAGGCAGGGAACAGGATAGTTGGGTTGGAATGGTAGTAGACAAATGGAAGGAAAAAGGGATAGATTGAAAAATCGCAATAATTTATGTAGTTCTTCTCCTCATCTATTTTGGGGTAGCTCAGCACACGCTTCCTACCAGGGATTGAACCTCTGCACACACTTGCCAGGTTTCAACACCCACCGGTATAGCAGTTGGCTATTTGGGCCGCTGCTAAACTACCCAACACTTTCAATATAATATTCTCACTATATATTCTTAATAACATGCTCCAATGTAAATCACTAATCACTAATTTATCAATTAAACAACACAATCTATTTCATGGGCAGCAACGCATTTCCATTCGTCCTTACCCATAGAATAACAACCTGACAAATAAAAAAACAGACAGATAAGCAGTCAGGTAGGCAGGAATCAAGGAATATAACACAGGCAAGCATATCTGTAATATATCTAGGCTCTTCTCTACCTACTCTTACAATTTTTTCCACCTTATCCATCTAGTGTGTAATTCCAAAGAATAAAATATGTTATATATATCATACAATAATAATATAACTTACCTATCATATGAGAAGAAGCATTATGATGTCATGGTACGGATTATCAGTGAATTCAGCACATTCCAGCATCGTACAGTGTTAATTGAACATATGCTCAGCTGATATTGCCTGAGTAAGAAAGGGCAGGCAGGAGGCCAGGCAGGCAGGCAGGCCGCAAAGCCGAATCGTGAATTCAGTGGCACGTATAGTCAGTTGTAGAATTCATAATAGCGCGTTACATAACAGAAATAATGCCCCTGAAGTCTATAAAGTTCAAAGGACTGTGTATCTCTTGGAATATTTCTAAGTAGCTACCTATATAAATTCTACGTAGTTCTACAAATAACAATTATTTATTCTAGTCACTACATCTTTACGTGATTAAGCAACAACACACCAACAACAACAACAACTCGCTGTGTAGAAAACGAAAAAAAATGGACAATAATAATAGATGGTCAGACAAAAATGTGCCAACCAATAGGAAAACAACTTTCTAGAAAAGTTTTCTCATAACTGACAATCAAAAGCAAACTGTAGACTGCAAATTATAAATAAAAACTTCAACTACTATCCAGTACTTTGAGGATGACAACTACAAATAAACAAAACAGTCAGTCACACATGCTAAATTAGATTCGCATAGCCTTAATTATGATAGGACGTGTGAACTGTGAAAACTTAGCTAAGGGCGTGAACAATACTAGTGAAGAATGAGGTATCGTGTTACACTAACACCGTGATCGAAATGATTGTGGTGGTGTGATGGAAAGTTATGACTCAGTAGAAGAGCAGAAAGGGAACAGTATAGTGGGGTTGGATATGGTAGACCTGGAAGGAAAAAAATGATAGATGACAATGGCATCATTTGTTATGTAGTTCTTTCTCCTCATCTATTTGGAGGTAGCTCAGCAACGCTACTTACCACGGGATTTGAACCCTGCACACACTTGCAGGTTCAACACCCCCGGATATAGCCAGTTGGCTATTGGGCCGTGTTCAACATACAACACTTAAATATATCTATTATACACTTACTATTCTTAATACAATGCTCCAATTAACTCCCTATCACTATTTACACAATTAAACAAACACAATCATATTCATGGGCAGCACCCGCATACTCACAATTCAGTTCATTACAATCGAATAACAAACCTGACAAAATAAAAAACAGACAGATAAGCAGTCAGTAGGCAGGATCAGGACATTAACACAGGCAGGCATCTCTGTAATCTATCTAGGCTCTTCTCTACCTAATCTTACAATTTTCACTGTATCAATCTAGTGTGTCAATTCCAAGACTCAAACTTATGTTATATCATATCATACCATATATAATAACTACCTATCATATGAGAAGAGTCATTGATGTCATGTTTCACGAGATATTCGTGATTCAGGCCCATTCCAATCATTCAGTCCGGTAATTAGAAATATATCAGCTTGAATATTGCCGGAGTAGGCAGGCCGGCAGGCGGCAGGAGGCAGGCAGGAAGGGCAGGCAAGCAGACGTGAATCATTGGCAACGCCATATAATAGTCGTGTAGAATTCACTTAATACGAGTTACATTCACCGAATAATTTGCACCTTGAAGTCTATAACGTTAAAAAGACTGTCTTATCTCTCGGAATAATTTCTATATTAGTCAGATCTATTAAATACTTATTGTAGTTCTCCAACAAACAATATTCAGTTATAGGGCCACTTACATTCTACGTGATTAAGCAACACCAAACAACAACAAACAACAATCTGCACCTGGTACAAAAGCGAAAAAAGGCCAAACATAATAGCTGGTCAGACCAAACATGTGCAACCAATCGAAAACAACTTCTAGAACTCTATCATAAATACCAATCAAGCAAAACTGTAGTCAGACTGCAAAGTATACAATAAACACCAACTAATCAATCAGTATCATGAGTATGAAAAACTACAAAATAAACCACCGTCAGTACACCTCTAAATAGATTGCATAGCATTAATTTTATATGGACGTGTGAAAACTTAGGCTAAGGCGTTGCACACGAATGGATGCATGAGTTGGGGGCGTTATCCGTGTACACTAACACCGTGATGCTTGAAAATATGTGGCTGTGGTGATTGGAAAGATTAATGATACAGAGAAGAGCAGGCAGGAACAGTATAGTTGGGTGGATCTGGTAGCACATGGAAGGAAAAATGCTAGATGAAAATCGGCAATAACTTTTATGTGTTCTTTCTCCATTCTATTTGGGTGGTTAGCTCAGCCCAAGCTTACTACCACGGGATTTGAACTCTGACAACACTTGCAGCTTCAACAACCACGGATATAGCAGGTGGCGATTTGGGCCCGCTGTCAACCACCCACACATTACCTATAGACTATTATACACTTACTATTCTTAATAACAGGACTCCAATTAACACTATCACTAATGTACACAATGAAACAAAAACCCAATCGATTTCATGGGCAGCACGCATATTCAATGCAGTTCTTACCAATAGAATAACCAACCTGACCAATAAACAACAGAAAGATAAGCAGTCAGGGAGGCGGAATCAAGGGAATTAATACAGGCAAGCAGATCTGTACTTATATAGCTCTTATCCATACCATAATATTACAATTTTTCCACTTTATCCACCTCCTGTGTGTAATTCCAAAGAATCAACAGTATGTTCTATCATATCATACATATCATAATATAATTCCCTACATATGAGAAGAAGAGATGATGCATGTTCGAGATATTAAGGGAATTCAGCACATTCCAAGCATGCAGGGTACAGTTTAATTAGAAATATGCTCAGCTTGAATTTGCCTGAGTAGACAGGCAGGCATGCAGGCAGGCAGGCAGGCCAGGCAGGACAGCAGGACGTGAATTCATTGGCAAACGTATAGTCAGTGTTTGTAGACATTACACTTAATATCGCGTTAATTCACCGAAATAATGCACCTGAAGTATCTAAAGTAAAAAAGACTGTTTCTCTATTCCCGGAATATTTCCTCTATAGTACAGTATTATAAATACCTAGTAGTTTCAAAACAAACAATTATTCATTTACATCGTCACTTACATTCTACGTGAATTAAGCAACAACAAACACCAACAACAACAATAGCACCTGGACAAAAGCGGAAATGCCAATACATAATAGCTGGTCAGACAAAACATGTGCCAACCTAATGAAAAAACAATTCTAGAAAGTTCTATCATAACTGGCCAATCACAAGCAAACTGTAGACTGCAATTATACATAACCACTCAACTACCAGCGTACTAATGAGATGAAACTACAAATAACCCAACAGTCAGTCACACATGCTAAATAGATTAGCATAGCAGTAATATTATATGACGTGTGAATACTTAGGCTAAGGCGTGACACTAATAGTGAATGCATGGAGTTCATCTCGTGTTACACTACCACCGTTGATGAAATATGTGGTGTGGTGATTGGAAGATAATGACTCAGTAGAAGAGCAGGCAGGGACCAGTATAGTTGGGTTGGAATGGCCGAAATGGCAGGAAAAATGATAGATAGATTGGAAAATGGCAATAATTTATGTAGTTCTTTTATCATCTATTTGGGGGTAGTCAGCACACGCTTACTACCACGGATTTGAACCTTCTGACACACACTTGCAGGTGCAACCCCCGGATACAGTGGGCGATTTGGGCCGTGCTCAACTACCAACACTTACATATATATATGATCCACTCTACTATTCTTAATAACAATGCTCCAATTAAATCCTATCCTAATTTACACAAATAAACAAAACACAATCTATTTCATGGGCAGCAAGCATATTAAATTCAGTTCATTACCAATAGGCTAACAACCTGACAAATAAAAAAAAAAAACAGACAGATAAGAAGTCAGGTAGGCAGGAAATCACGGAATTAACACAGGCAGCATATCTGTAAATATATCTAGGCTCTTCTAGATACCCTAATCTTACAATTTTTTCACTTTACAACTCCTAGTGTGTAATTCCAAAGAATCAAACATTATGTTATATTCATATCATTCCCATATATAATATAAACTTCTATCATATGAGAGAAGTCAGTATGATGTCAGTTACGAGATTATCAGAGGAATCAGGCACTTCAAGCATTCAGTCCAGTAATTAGAAAATATAGTCAGCCTTGGAATATTTGCCTGAGTAGACAGGGCAGGCAGGCCGGCACGCAGCGTGAATTCATTGGAACGTATGTCAGGTAGAATTCACTTAATATCGGTTACATCACCGCACTAATGCACCTGCAGTCTATAAAGTTAAAGCTGTCATCTCTCGGGAATATTTTATTTAGTAAGATCTATAAATACCTAATGTAGTTCGACAACAAACATTATTCAATTTACTAGTCATTACATTTAATGGATTAGCAAACAACAACAAAACAACAAAAACAAACTGCACCCTGTGTTACAAAAGCGAAAAAAAAAATGACCAATAATAATAGCTGGTTTAGACAAACAAATGTGACCACATAGAAAACATTCTACGAAAGTTCTATCATAACCTGACCAATCCAAAAGCCAAAACTGTAGACTGCAAATTATACACTAAACACTCAACTACTCAATAGTACCTCATGAGTAGACAACCTATAGGGCAAATAACAACAGGCAAGTAAATTGATAAATAGATTAGCATCGCATTCTTATTATATGACGTGTGAAATATTTAGGCTAAGGGCACACCTACTAGTGACGCATGAGATCCGTGTTACACTAACCCCGTTGATGAAATATGTGGTGTGGTGATTGGAAAGAGTAATGAATCAGTAGAGAAGAGCAGGCGGAACAGTATAGTTGGGTTGATATGGTAGAACATGGAAGGAAAATGCTAGAATTGAAAATGGCATTTTGTGTAGTTTCTTCTCTCATATATCTTTGGGGTAGCTCAGCCCACCTTACTCCCAAGGGATTTGAACCTCTGAAACACACTTGAGGTTCAAACCACGGCTATAGCCAGTTGGCTATTTGCGTCCGCTGCTCAACTACCCAAACACTTACATATATTACAATTATACCACTTTACTATTCTTAATAACCATGCCTCCAATCAATCACTATCACTAATTGACACAATTTAAAAAAACACAATATATTTCATGGGCCAGCAAGCCATATTCCAGTCAGTTCAAGTACAATAGAATAACAAACTGACAAATACAACAACAGACAGATAAGCAGTCAGGTAGGAGGAATCAAAGGGAATTAACACAGGCAAGCATATGTAAATATATCTCGGCTATTCTAATACCCTAATAGATAAATTTTTTCCCACTTATCCAATCCTAGTGTGTAATGCCACAGAATCCAACATTATGTTATTTCATATCATACCATATCATAATATCATTACCCTATCATATGAGAAGACGGTCATATGATGTCAATGTTACGAGTATTCAGTGGAATCAGAACATGCCACGCTCAGTCCCGATAATTAGAAATTGCTCAGCTTGAATATTTGCCTGAGGAGACAGGCAGGCAGGCAGGCCGGCAGGCAAGAAGACGTGGAATCATTGGGCACGTATAGTCAGTGTAGAATTCACTTAATATCGCGTACATTCACCGAAAGAATGCAACTAAGTCTTATTAAAGTAAAAGACGTCTTATCTCTTCGAGAATATTTCTATATTGTCAGATAAGAAATCCTAATGTAGTTCTAAAACAAATTATTCCTTTTATAGATTACCTTCTACGTGATGAAGCACCAACAACAACACAACAACATAAAGATGAACCCTGTGTACAAAAGCGAAAAAATGCCAATACATCAATAGCTGGGTCAGACAAACAATGTGCAACCAATAGAAAACAATCTAGAAAGTGCTATCTAATGCCCAATCAAAAGCCAACTTGTTAGACTGCAAATTATACACTTAACCCTCAAACTTTTACATAAGTACTCATGAGTATCGAACAAAACTCCAATAAACCCAACAGTCAGTCAACACATCTAAATCGATTAGCATAGCCTTAATTTATCTGAGTGTGAATACTTAGGCTAAGGCGTGCACATAATAGTGATGCATGTATCCGTGTACACTAACCCGTTGATGAATATGTGGTGTGTGTGATGGAAAGATTAATGACCAGTAGAAGAGCAGGCAGGAACGTAAGTTGGGTTGGACCATATGGTAGACATGGAGGAAAAATGATAGATTGAAAATGGCCAATAATGTTATGTGTTCTTTCTCCTCATTATTTTGGGGTAGCTCAGCACCGCTTATACCCAAGGGTTTGAACCTCTGGCCACACACTTGCCAGGTTCAACACCCCGGCTATAGCCAGTTGGCTATTTGGCCGATGCTACCACCCAACACTTACATATATACATTTTATACACTATACTATTCTTAAATAACATGCCTCAATTAATCACTAGCACTCAATTTACACAATTAAACAAAAAAATCTCTTTAATGGCAGGCACGCATTTACATTCAGTTCTTACCATATAGAATACAACCTGACAAATAAAACACAGAAAGATACAGCAGTAGGTAGGCAGGAGAATCAAGACTTACCCAGGCAAGCATATCTGTCATATATTCTAGGCATCTTCTCATACCATAATTTACAATTTTTTCCTTTATCCCATCCTAGTGGTAATCAAAGAAACAAACATTATGTTAGATCATATCATACATATCATATATAACTTACCTATCATATGAGAGAAGTCAGTGATGTCTGTTACGAGATTATTCAGGAATTCAGCCACTTCCAGCCTTCAGCCAGTTAATTAGAATATGCTCAGCTTGAATATTTGCCTGAGTAGAACAGGCAGGCAGGCAGGCAGCAGGCAACAGACGTGAATTCATTGCACCGTATAGTCAGGTAGAATTCACTTAATATCGCGTTACTTCACGAAATAATGCACATGAAGTCTAGAAAGTTAAAAGAATGTCTTATCTCTTCGGAACATTTCTATATTTCGTACAGGAATAGTATAAATACCTAATGTAGGTCTACAACACAAGGATTCATTACTAGTCAATTACATTCTACGTGAATTAAGCAAAACACCAACAACAAACAAAATCTTGCACCCTGTTGTACAAAAAGCAAAAAATGCAAATACATAATAGTGGTCAGACAAAAAAGTGCCAACAATAGAAAAAAATTCGGAAAGTTCTATCATAAATGACCAATCAAAAGCAAACTGTAGACTGCAAATTCTAAAATAAACACTCAAAAATACTCATCCGTACTATGATATTGACAAATACAAATAAACCCAACAGTCAGTACCTGCTAAAATAGATTAGGCATAGCATTAATTATTGACGTGTGATAATTACTTAGGCTAAGGGGGCACACTAATAGGGATGCATGCGTTACCGTGTACACTACACGTTTGAGAAAATATTTGTGTGGTGATTGGAAAGATTAGAGGAATCGTAGAGAGCAGGCACGGAAACAGTATCGTTTGGGTGGAATGGTAGACAGGAAGGGAAAAATGATAGATTGAAATGGCAATAATTTTATGTAGTTTGTTCCTCATCTATTTGGGTAGCTCAGCACAACGCGTAATACCACGGGATGTGTTAACTGACACACACGTGCCAGGTTCAACACCCACGGCTATAGCCAGTGGCTATTTGGGGCCGCTGCTCAACATACCCAACACTAAATAACCTATTATCCACTCTGACTATCTAATAACAATGCCTCACTTAAATCACTATCAATAATTTACACAATTGTTAAACAAACACAATCTATTTCAGGGGCAGCACGCATATTCCATTCATTCATTACAATAGACTTAACACCTGCCATACAAACAGACACGATAAGCAGTCAGGTAGCAGGAATCAAGGAATTAATCACAGGCAAGCATATCTTAATTATATTAGGCTGCCTTAGTAATACCCTAATCTTACAATTTTTTCCACTTATCCAATCCTAGTTTAATGCACAAAGAATCAAAAAATTATGTTAATCATATCATACCATATCATAATATACTTACCTATCATATGAGAAGAAGTCATTGAGTCATGTTACGCGATTATCAGTGAATTCAGCACATTCCAAGCAATTCAGTCCAGTTAATTAGAATATGCTCAGCTTGAAATTTTGCCTGAGTGACGGCAGGCAGGCAGGCAGGCAGCAGACGTAATTCATTGGCAACGGATAGTCAGGTTAAGATTCACTTATATCGCGTTACATTCCAACCGAAATAATGCACCTGAAGTCTATAAAGTTAAAAGACGGTCTTATCTCTTAGGAATATTTCTATATTGGTACAGATATTTTAACTACTAAGTAGTTCTACAACAAACAATTATCATTTACTAGTCACTTACATTGTCTACGTGATAAGGCAACAACAACAAACAACAACAACAATTGACACCCTGTGTACAACAAGCGAAAAATGCCAATACATAATGCTGGTCAGTACAAACAATGTGCCAACCATAGAAAACCACTTCTAGAAAAGTTCTATCATAACTGACCATCAAAAAAGCAAGACTGTAAGACTGCAAATTATACAATAACACTCAACTACTCATCAGGACTCATGAGTATGACAAATACAAATAAACCAAAAGTCAGTTCACACATTGCAAAAATAGATAGCATAGCATAATTAGTATATGACGTGTGAAATAATTAGGCTAAGGCGTTGCACACTAATAGTGAAGCATGGAGTTATACGGGTTCACTAACACCGTTGATGAAATATGTGCTGTTGTGTGAGTGGAAAGATTAATGAAGCAGTAGAAGAGCAGGCAGGGAACAGTATAGTTGGGTGGATATGGTAAACATGGAAGGAGAATGATAGATTGAAAATGGCAACAACTTATGTAGTTCTTGTCCTCATTATTTGGGGAGCCTCAGCACACGCTTTATACCACGGGTTTGAACCTCGGAACCCACACTTGCCAGGTTCAACACCCACGGCATATAGCCAGTTGGCTATTGGGCCGCTGCCTAAAACCTACAAACACTTACATATAACTATTATACACTCTACTTCTAATAACAATGCCCTTCCAAATTAATCCACTATCACTAATTTACCACAATTAAACAAACACACAATCTATTTCAGGGCCAGCACGCATATTACATTCAGTCATTACAATAGAATAACAACCTGACCAAATACAAACAGAAAGATAAGCAGTCAGGTTGTGGCAGAGGAAGGAATCAAGGAATTAACACAGGCAAGCCATATCAGTAGTATATCGAGGAATTCATACCCTATCTTCCAATTTTTTCCACTTATCCATCCTAGTGGGTAATCCAAAGATCAAACATTATGTATATCATAGTCATTACCATATCATAATATAACTTACCTATCATATGAGGGAAGAAGTCATAGGATGTGCATGTTACGAGATTATTCAGTGAATTCAGCACATCCAAGCATTCAGTCCAGTTAATTAGAAATATGCTCAGCTCTGAATATTTCCTGGAGTAGACAGGCAGGCAAGGCAGGGCAGCAGGCAGGCAGGCAAGCAGACGTGAAATTCATTGGAACGGATAGTCAGTGTAGAATTCACTTTAATAATCGCGTTACATCCCCGGAAATCAATGCACTGAAGTCATTAAAGAGTAAAAGACTGTCGTAATTCTCTTCGGATATTTCTATTTAGTACAGATATATACAGACCTATGTCGTTTTCTACAACAAACAATTATTATTTACTAGTCACTTACATCTACGTGATTAAGCAACAAACCACAACAACACAACAATCTGCACCCTGTGTACAAAAGCGGAAAAAATGCAAATACATAATTAGGGGTCAGACAAACAATGTGAAACCAATAGAAAACAACTTCTAGAAAGAAAGTTCTATCATAACTGACCAATCAAAAGCAAACTGTAGACTGCAAATTATAAACAATAAAACACTAAACTACTCTCAGCGTACTCATGAGTAGACAACTAAAAATAAACCCAACAGTCATCACACATGCTAAATAGATTAGCCTAGCATTTATTATTATAGACGTGTGAAAACTTAGGCTAAGGGCAGGCACACTAATAGTGAATGCAGGAGGTATCCGTGACATCACACCGGTGATGAATATATGTGGTTGTGGTGTTGGAAAGATATTAATGAATCGTAGAAGAGCAGGCAGGGAAACAGTATAGTTGGGTTGGATATGGTAGAACATGGAAGGAAAAATGATTAGATTGAAAATGGCAATAATTATGTAGTCTTTCTCCTCACATTTTGGGGTAGCTCAGCACACGATTACTCCCCACGGGATTTGAACCCTCTGAAACACTTGCCAGGTTCAACACTCCACGGCTATAGGCCAGTTGGCTATTTGGGCCGCTGCTCAACTACCCACACTGAAATATACTATATACACTTACATTATTAATACAATGCAGCAAATGAAATCACTATCACTAATTTACACAATTAAACCCAAAAAACCAAAATCTATTTCATGGGCAGCACGCATATTCCATCAGTTATATTACCAATAGACTACAACCTGACAAATACAAACAGAAGATAAGCAGTAAGGTAGGCAGGAATCAAGGAATTAACCACAGGCAGCATATCTGTAATAATCTAGGCTCTTCGCATACCCTAATCTACAATTTTTTCCACTTTATCCATCCTAGTGTTAATTCCACAAGATCAAAAATTAGTTATTCATTATCATACCATACATAATATATTATACCTATATACTGAAGACAGAAGTCATATGATGTAGACGAGGTATTCAGTGAATTCAGCACATTCCAAGCATTCAGTCAGTTAATTAGAAATATGCCTCAGCTGAATATGCGCCTGCGTAGACAGGCAGGCAGCGGAAGGCAGGCAGGCAGGCAAGCAGGACGTGAATTCATTGGCAACGTATAGTCAGTGTAGAATTCACTTAATATAGCGTTGACATTCACGAAATATGCACCTGAAGTCTATAAAGTTTAAACGACTCTTATCTGTGAGAATATTTCGATATTAGTAAAGGATATAGAAATACCAATGTAGTTCTACAACAAACAAAGTAGTATTTATTAGTCACTTACATTCATACTGATTTAAGCAACAACAACAAAACAACAAACAATCTGCACACTTGTGGACAAAAAAGCGAAAAAATGCAATAATAAAGTGGGTCAGACAAACAATGCTGCAAACCAATAGAAAAAACTTTAGAAAGTTCTATCATTATATGGACCAATCAAAAGCAAACGCTAGGACTGCAAATGATAAAATAAACACTCAACTACTCATCAGTACTAATGAGTATGACAACTACAAAT
>JALJAT010000427.1:0-15988 GCA_034768735.1 Schistosoma mekongi | reverse complement strand
AAGAGAGGATGAGTAGTGAGTGGGAGAGTGAGCGTGCAAATTTAAAAAGAGACGAGAGTGTGTGTTGTGTGTGTTCAGTGAGATGTGTGGAAACATGGATACATTGTTTAACTCGGCATGAAGGTCAGCTCACATTCATTCGAAGTGAAGACCGGTGTCAGACAAGCGGCTTACTCTCGCCCTTCCTCTTCACTACTGGTCATCGACATGGATCATGAAGACTGCAAATGCTGAAGGCACTCTCGAAAAAAGGAACAACATCGACGTAAATAGATGACTTGGACTTGCAGATGACCCTAGCTCTTCTTTCTCACACACATCATCAAATGCAGAGAAGACAACATATAGCGCAGCCTCAGAAGCAGAAGGCCTCAACCTTACACAAAGGAAAAAGCAGATCCCTCCGATACAAAACAGCAAACCACTACCCAATTCAATTGACGGGAAATTCTGGAGACGTTGAAACCTTTACAGATTGGTGGCAGCATCATCGACAAAAAAGGAGGGTTGATTCGGATGTGAAGGGCGCGGATTGGTACGCAAGGGCAGCATTTATACAACTGCACAACATAGGACTCAAACCAACTGTCAGTCAATTTAAAGTCAAAATTTTCAACACAAATGTGAAGACAGTTCTGTTGTATGGAGCTGAACTTGGAGAACTACGAAAAAAAGTATCCTACGAAGATACAAGTATTTATAAAACAACTGTCTGAGTAGGATTCTTCGGATCTGTTGGCCAGGATACCATCAACAACAAACTGTTGGCACGGAACTATCAACTTACAGTTTGAGGAAGAAGTAGGAAAAGAACGCCGCGCTGGAGATGGATTGACAACATTGAGGGAAACATTCAACCACTGTGTCACAAGACAAGCAACTGACGTGGGAATCCTAAAGGCCACAGAAACAGTGAAGAAGACCCTAAGAAAAACACATTGCGCGGGAATCGGAAACAGACATGAAGAGGATATGAACAGCACTGGGGCAGAGCTAGAAAGAATGACCAGGACAGGGTTGGTTGGAGAATGCTGGTGGGCAGTCTATGCTCCAATTGGAGTAACAGCATTGATGGTTGATTGATATTTCCTAAGTTGAAGAGGTGTATCTAATCGCATACAAATAGAAAAAAAAACAGAGAAAATTTCTTACGCATGCAAGGACGGAGATGAGGTGGGGTGGTTAATGCACTAGGAAGGGAAGGAAAGCGACGTATGTTGTAATTAAATACAGGCTTCTGAGAACGAAATGAAACTATAGATGACGCCAGTCCGTGAATCGTCAAGTAATGATTTCTAACATCACGCAAGAGGCACAGGGGCCCGTTGTCACACGGGTAGTATTAGAAACTCATTGATAGGAGATCAGACATCTGTTTCGGCAGATACGCGCATCTCCATCGTAACTAATTTTCCCATTCACTCTAGAGATGACAGAAGTAAATTAATTGGTCGGTAGTTTGCTAAATTTGCAAAAGGTCCACTTTGATTTGGGGACAAATGTATGGGGTTTCCAGGTTGATGAGTAGCGGAGGAAGTGATACTGCTAAGCAATTTTAGGAGTAGTAGGTAGAGGTTTCCGTTCCCGACTTTAGCATGGTTACGGGAAATCATACATCAGGCCCTTCGGCGTTGAGTATTTGTAGCGGCTTATGCTTATCAAGTTTGTCTAGTGACGATGACATTTGTGAGTTTAGATGATGGCGTTATGGTGGATGGTTAGTCATACTTCAAAGTTGTTCTTAATATTTACTAAAGTGTTTAGAATAATTCGCAATGGAGTTATGTGTCGTATATTTTATTTTATTTATATTTATTTAATCAAATATCTCATTTACAATAAGCGTTGTGAAGAACCATTTTGGGTTTCATCAGTTGAGTATAATCATTAATAAATCAAAATTAGCGAAGTAGTATTAAGAGTTATAAACGCTAAGTGATGTAGGCCGTGTAAATAAAAAAAAGAAAAAAAAAAAACGAAAAAACGAAAAGAAAAAGAAAGAAAATCAAAAAGCAAAAAAATAAAAAAATAAAGAATAATCTAAAAACCAAGGGAAGGTTCAATGCGTAGTCGTAGCTTAGACTTTGCATAAATAGTGGGTTAGACAACTAATAACCCAATATAATTACAAGGTCAAGTGTAATAAAAATTTAGAATCGGTTTTATAAAGAGTGATGACAGAAGAAAATAATAGTAATAATAATAAAGTCGTTGGAAACAGAGCGACAAATATGCACTAAAACCATGTAAAATATAATAGAGAGATTATAGTAATGGGGATCAAACAGTGCAATTAACAGTGTGGTGAAATTGTGTATTGTCACTAGGTGATTCGAAGGGTGAATAATATAATAATAATAATAGTATAATAAAAAGTAGACAGATAATAATAATTTTATTAAACAGGATAATAATAAGGTATGACAGATAATAATTATAATACTAATAATAACGTAGATTGGGACACAGTGAAAGTATGCACTATAACCATATAAACGACATAGAGAGTTAGATGAATGAGAGGTCATAAGTGCAATTAAGGATGTGATGATGAAATTGTTGATTTTCACTCAAGTGATATTAAAGGGGTTGAAATTTCGAATAAGAGTGTGCTTGTGTGGGTGTACATGAAAAGTATATGGGGTTGAAAATCAATGGATAATTACAGTATGGATTCAATTGTGAATAGGATATTAGGTAACTAATGACAAACCCAACTAATTAAAAGGTCAGAATTGTCATCGAAAGTACAGTTAGTGCATTGGTGTTTAAATATGATATAAAGAGGGATAAGATTAATTGTCGATGTAATCAACTTAGTAGTTTTCGCTAAGTGAATTAGGTTATGCGTGTAGATTGGAAACATATGAAAATATTGGCATTATTAATATTGAGTCCTTAGGCATATGGTGTATTATGAAGATATTTGTAACTTTTTCAACTGTGTATACGGAGTTCTGGGACCATGTGATATACAGATCAGTTATTTTAGGGTAGATTGAGCGAGGTTACATAGACTTCACCTGAGAGGTATTCTTGAAGTAATGTTTTGAACGCGGCTAACGACTTGCGGCAGCGAATATGCTTGGGAAGTGTATTCCATAGAGTCGGCATATCTCACTGTGATAAAGCTCCGGCGTAGCTGGAGTGCGACATCGCTGGGAAATAATAGTATTTTCTTATACGTAGGTTTATGGTGGGTCGTAGGGATGGGCTGATGATGGTCGAAGCGGACGTGCGCGCCCTAATTAAGGCGTACATGAAAGTAAGGTTTAGTTTTAAGCGTCGGAGCCAAAGGGGTTCTAGACTTTAGTTTTATATGCATCGTTGTTGATAAGGTGTGTACGTATCACCTACATAAGCTCTTAGTAAATGTCGTTAAATTCGCTCGATGCATCAACTCAAAGCGCTACAGTGCTGTTAGAGTAGCACGCTGGTCTAATACTTGGACGAACACATTTGTGTATAGTTAATATTTTCGGAGTGTTAAACGTGAGAAAATTTTTTTCGTACAAACCCGGTTAACTGTTCCTCGCTTGAAGCTTGAAATGCAAAAAATTGCTCGAGAAAGTTAATGTATCAGATCTATCTATAGGCCCCATATCTTGAACGGACGGGTCTAGAGGTTGTATTTGCACTTCGCATAGGTGGGAGGAAATCTGAGGGTTCCATCTGCGACCAGTGTAAATCACTCACTTTTGTGCATGTTTACGGGGGATTGATGCCCTATTTTGGTCCCATTCTGAGAAGTTATCAATTGAATTTGTATTATTTTCGTAATAGTGGTTTAATTTGTAGTGGGTGGGAATAAATAGGCCACCTTTAGAAATCTGCAAAGCGGAAGATTTTACATGCACAAATTGCTGGCACAAATCGTTGATGAAAGAGAAGAAAAAGAGCACTGGTTAATTACGCTCCTTGTAAACCCGCTAGATACATTTACTGGCGTTGAGGAATGAGCCGAGTTATACAATTTGGCGGCGCCGTGCGGACTGATGTAACCAAACTTAATAGTGGATTTCGTATGGCCCTAGGGTGAGTTTAGAGCGCGGAAGGTTGTGGGGGACACAATCAAATGCTTTACTGAAGTCAAAATAAAGTACAAATAGTTGGAGAAACCTTTGTCTCTTCTCAAGGTTATATATCAAAAAATTCAAGTGGCATGTAGCACAGGCGTTGTTCCATGAAATTACTGCTTCATTTGCAAAAAAATCAGTAGCGTAAAATTGAATATTTGGTAGAGAGAAAACATAGATAAAAATAATTACAAAAGAAAGTGTATGTCCACATTTGTTAAATTAGTTATTCGTCGGTACATAAGCACTAAGTCAACTATTAATAATTAATACTTTTTACGTAAAGAATTCCAATATGCTGTTATGGTGCCTCCATACTTCCTCCGTTCCATAGTTATTTGTTTCTTGAATGTATATCGTTCAGGCTGCAAACATAAGCGTATATATGCCCATATTTGCATTTCCTTGACCCATGTCTATGTATATGTACATAATAATATACAAACATATTGAATTATATATATGTATATCTAAATATATGTGCATACATCTTCTACGGTAAATCTATTAGCATAAGGTAGTTTCCTGTACATGGAAAAAGCACTAGATTACCAGAAAATGAGATACACAGTAAACATTATACTGGCTTGTATTAAGAAAAAAAGTGAACACTGAATTCGTATCCGCACTAAGTTTTATGCGAAAAGCGCAATGAGCGGAAAATGGGGTGAGGAAGATTACAAGCAAAATGCTTCTTGTATGCTAGGACACGGGTGTTACTAATCATAAACAGTCATAATCATTAATATTCCTTTGGCATTTACTGAAAGTTAATTCCGGTTCAGTCATATCAATCATACTGAATGTATATCTCCTGGTTTTTTCTTATTCAAGTTTTACTGTACTTTTATACAAACAGGATATACACCAATCTGCGGTGATAACTCAATCTGAGGGATTTCGGTTAACCATAAGAACACGTATACATACTTTGTAAAGGTAAACATTTCCTAGTTTAATAAATAAACTTAAATGAATTGTAATTTAACTCAATATGCGGAGTCGTTTACATGTTTAGTAATTTCTTCTTAAAATTAGTTAAAATAATTTTAACTTCATTTAATAGTATGCTTTTCTTTCTCAAAGTACACATTATTTTTTGATATTTATGTCATGTTATATAGTAAGCAGTACCGATAACACGAAAGCTTTCCTTTTTGACATTGTAATAGTTTAAACATATAAAAGGAAAGAATAATAAACACAGATAATATGCACTATTTGTAATATTCTCGGCTCATAGAAACTGTTTATGTTCATGCATTTACGGTGTAAATGCAATTAGAAAAATATATGCGTATGTTTGTGGGTTCTGACTATTTAACGGTTTCCAAAAAACAAAGGGAAATTAGATACTTACACTGAGTAAAACTAACTTTTTGTCATAATTTGGAACCAAAATAATAAGCACAGCTAAAATTAACTGGAGAACTACGATTTCAAGATGTTCTCTTTACTTAGATTTACCTATATTTTATTGTCACACCATACTCATTAAGAAATTTTCAGTACCCAGTACTCTCCAACAACTAAATCGAACCAGTAAATCTTGGGATTAAGTCGAAATGTTTTCTTAGTTATTCCTTATTGAAAATGTACAAAAACCCTTTCTTTCTATTTTGGCTTTACCACCTGTGTATATGGTAATAAGTCTGTTTGTCTTTTTAATTTCTATTAGTTAAGTTGTCGATGTTCCAAAATTGATTCTTTCTACCAGTTCTTGCTATAATTTCAGATTTATAAGCGCACTGTACAAGTCAATCATCTGGGCTAGTTGCATCATGGTACTGCATTGCAGAAATGTACTAGAGAATTGTCAGTGTCAGTTGCCAGGTTAGCTTTTTTTCACAACTCTTGTACTGTTTTTTTTGAGCAGGTAGGGACAGATGCGATTAATTACATAGTGATGCTGATTTCTAATTAAATGTAATATAATTCTATTGTTTCATAAAAATCTGTAGACAATGTTCACGGATTTTGTTATGATTTTCAATACCAGCAAACAGTATTATATTTCATAAACTAGTATTAGCCTCAATAAATATTATAGAACCCCAAGGGAATGACGTTTAAATAGTTATTTCATTGTCATGAATTAAGCATTGTTTTAAGAAAGACAAAGGATGTCATGTAATGATACATCAGAGCAGCGTCAGCAAGTGGCAATTTGCAAGTTAATTATACTTAATCAAAATATCTCGCTTACCATGGGTCGCTTCTAGCTGCTACATGTTTAAAGTCATGATAGGAGTTGAAAATTATAACTGTTCTATCAGGGTTGGGCGTACTGAAACAAAGCACGTGATTTTGAAAAATAAAAATGAATGGCAAATAAGTAATAACTTAACGGTTATGAGAAGATCGAGAAAAATTAACTGTGTAATTTAATGAATTAAAAAGTATAGTAGTAGTGACATGGATGTGATAATATGTGGACCCAGAAACGTAAAGGTAGAGACCGAGCAATATTTTTATCTGTCTAGTCAATTTATGGTTTAATAAATGGTTTAGAATGGTTAGTTGGCGAATGAATAAATATCTGTACATTGTAGTTTAATTGTCACAGCTGTTAATTTCACAGTATATCTTAGTTGACTGGTTCAAATTTGCATTTATTCAAGGCTGTCATGAAACTAATGCTGAGTTTTGCATACAACGTTTACTTTCATGATGGTCACCAACGTAGTACCTAGAATGATCGAATTCTTATAAACAAGCTGCAATATTTTCTCTTGTATAAGCGAAATGATGTTGTGTCATTATGATTTTAGTGCTAGACTATTAGCCTTAGCTTTTGCCACGGAACCCGAATTCATTTCGTCGGGTCGTTAAGTTTTAAATATTGAATTGATTTTAAACCCAGTTTTATATTCTATGATGTGTTAAAAAGTAGAACACGTTTTAATTCGCAGTAAATTTATGGTAATTTGTAAGTCTGTTGCAAGCATCAATCAACACGAAAACCTGTCTCATACAGCTTCTTTGTCTATTATTTAAACCCTTGGCATTAATATAGTCGTAATTTATTTGTAATATTGACTGTTGCAGAATGTACTACAGGCAAAATACATCATAGTTGTCAGAAAATGGACCTTTTAACTCGAAATAATCACATGACTATAGTCAATTTTTCGTTTTTGATAATACAAAAGATTGAAATTTCGCTCACTAAAATCACTTGAAAATATTATTCTTGTTTGGTTTTCAACCAAACATTACTAATATATTTGATATGATGGGTCTATTTTTATCCGATCCACTGTAAAAGTCTGTGTCTTTCGAAAGACGGCCGTAAGTATGAAAAATAACAGTTTCAAATGGATATGTTATGTGATTTTTATTCATCTGTTGTTACATTGCCCGAGTATTCTCAATCACTGTGTTTTTATGTACTTAATCAAATAACATAAATATTGAGCTGAAATTCTATTAATTATTATTCATCTATTTCTGTATATTGAGGTTTTATTCACTCAAAAACTACTTTCTACGTCCCTTTTTATTTGGAACAAAACCATGTTTTCAAAGTTTCTCCGAATTTTTTCACCTTTTTACTTGTTGAATCTTATTTTCCGCTATTGATAAAGGCTATCTGCTTGGTTTAGGCGAGAAATTGCGTTAAACATATTGAAACTTTTTCAGGTGTGATACTTTATACAATTTCCCCCATAGACCTTTCCTTATTTGGTAACCTATACCGTTTTGCCCACGTTTTATGAATCCGGACGTCTTCATATAATATTATCTGAACGAATATTGATATTCTACGAAAAGTATGTGATTTTATGCAAGCTTCTTTTCTTGAGAATGGACCTTAAAAGGATACAGTCCTTCGAATCTGTGTTGTAGTTTAGTGAAAAAAATCAGTCGTGTGAACCGTTTTTTTTTTCGAAAGATTAGAACGTAAACTATGAATAAAATAAGTAATTGATCAAGATAACACTTTGAAAAGTTTAAATAAAACGTACGATATGGGACAAATCGTCATTTGCGACCACTGTATATATTATTTCATACCAGTGAATATGCCATTAGAGTCACGTCAGTGCATTAGGACTATGTTTTCTAAAATAAATCAATGTAGCGAAAATGGTTGATAATTACATATACAGACTTATTATATATAGAAAGTCCCTAAATAAGCTTTTTTAACCAGTCTTACAGGAGACGCTGGAAGTGATTGAATGTCAGAATAAAATAACGAGAAACGGTTCGTCGTGAGATAAGGACTTGTTCTTTGGTATTCTGTAAACTAATACAGTAAATTATTAAGGGGGAGCAAATTATTAACCAAACCATTACGTGTAATGGGCATTTTTTCCAAAGATAGTCTGTGTTCATCAGTTATCGTAATGAACAGTTCTCTATCGTTTTGAACAGACTGCACTGTCGTTGATTGTGATGAGATGCGGACTGACTATGAACTCGATGATTGGTAAGTTAATGTTTACTTCATAAAATTAAAACAATTTTCAAAAAATTTCGTTCATTTTGTTGAATTTTTAGAGGATTCTAACTTAAAGTTAGGAATCAATGATTGTCAGTTACACAACCTTTACATAACGCTGTTCACTACATGTGTAATTGAAACCGTCCTTTCAGAAGGTGTAAAAATATATATTGAAATAATTTATGAGAATAAAATGCTCATTATATTTAATGCCATGTTTATTCAGCTTGGCACTAATATAGCAGCTCAATAAAAAACCGGCAATGAAACCATATTTCACAATGTATAAGTGGTTCCATTGTTTGAAGTAAACTGTAGTCAAGTCATTATCTAGGTCATATTTCACATACGTAAGGATCTCTATACTTTCCTCATTAGAATGTTACAGAATCCTGCTAAGAATCACTATCTAACCTTGAGAGTTAATTAGGATGAGTATGTATCTTCCCGTTGAATTGGTCACGAACTGAACAACGGTTCAGCCTCTGGTGTTCGGTGCATCCTGAGCGATTGTTTCGATATGCTATTAATTACATGCATGTTTAGTTTGGATGTGATGACAGCGGAATATATTCATTGGCTGGAGCCCTGTATATCAAGGCAATCCGCCAGAATGCATAGGTAAAAAGAGGCTGGGACCAATTCAGTCATGACATAATCAACGAAAGTACAAACTCATCGTAATATATATATCCCGTTTTGCCAATCGGACTGTCTAGACTAAATGGCAATGGTAAACGCTGTACGTTGGCACAAAGCGGAGTGCGTTCGAATCCCCCGGGATGACATCAACATGGGAGCATGGTACATCGGCCCATGAGTGCTGTCACAGTTCAGCTTAAACATAACCCTGAGGGTGTTGTGCTGACGTCAATTTATTTGACTTATGATTGTGTGAGAATCAAGTAATCATAAACTATTTTGTACTTTTACCTGGCACTATGTGGCACAATTGATTATCCTTTTACTGTAAACAAATGATAGCAGTCAAGTAGACAATTACGAGTTGAAGAGTAATAGGTCATTTGTGATGTTAGGCTCTTAATTTGAATCCATTACATAATTTTTTATAATGTAAAATGAGGTTAGATGGGATTTTAATATATATGTACATATGGGTTTCCGACATACGGGGGTATGCCATTTTATTAAGCGGTACATTACAAACACTCAAACAGAGTAAAGGAAAATAGTGGAAATAAGATAAGACAGAAAAGTTTTTCCAGTAATCCAAAACGTCTAAAAAACACTACAGAGAATTGTTTTCTGCTAGACAATGATAACTATTCAGTCTTATTAACTATTTAGTCTGCTTACGTTTTTCGTTTCACTTTAGTCACTGGTAATGCCAACATCTAATAAAACACAACATCGTTGGCCAATTGGTATATTTGTTCTCAGTATGATATTATAAACTAACGATCGATTAAAAATTTTTTTTTTTTATGGATGTTTGGTTAAATTTACCTACCAAACAATATGTTCACTTATAAATAATAACTGGTAGTTCACACATTCTCAAGTTCAATAAGTATTATGTTTAGTCATATTTTACCTACAAGTATCCACTTTATAACTACTTCTTGTACGCTTAGAAGATTCCACTTAAAGTGTATTATTTTAGGAGACAAATATTAAGTTCACCGGGGTTTCAGACTTTTTATAAAAAAGTTTATTTGTTATTTACAAAGACACCTAAGATCCTTCAATCATTCAAGGTGAAATTTCTGGGCGTTTTTAGTTATTTGTCAATGATTTTGCCAAATATGGTACTTGATCAATTATGTCATATTGGACGTTGAAGTAAAAATATTATGTACAGCACTTGCGTTTTATTCGTTGAATTTACATAAGCGATTTGACAGAGTAACCGGGAAGGTTTTTGCTTATTGTGTTTGCGTGCTAATTAAGGTTTTTACAATATAGCCAAGGGATATTCAACTACACCTCATCAATTACTGACAAAACGTTATATGCTAGATATATTCGAACGAGGGAATTTTAGCACAGAAATATTTACTTAGGATTAGGTGACTTAAGGAATTACTTAAAACGAGTGGGTATCCACTGAAAAATCTAGTGTGCAATTAATAGAGTTAATTGAAGTATGAATTTTGAGAGCAAGTATCGAACACTAACACAAGACAAAGAAGTTAGGGACTCTTAGCTTATTCTAGTGCGTTCCGGTCTGTCTGGGACAGGAAAATACATTTCAATCAAAAACCATAACATAAGTATTACAGTTTAATTTAGCAATTACTTTTGTTGATTGGCTTAGTGCTAACTATAAAAAAAAAATCTGATGAAAGACGATCATTAAACTAGGAACCTGTACGTTTAAAGTCAGGGATTAATCATGTGGAAAGGCAAAAGGAGTTGGTCGTTAGTTATTGCTTCGGTAGACATTACTTTTAACTAAATTACTAGTTATGTTATGCTCCGCAGATGGATGCTTGAAATGGTTAGGATGAGACCTTCCTGAAAAACTTTTGATCGGATAAGTTACAAAGGGACTACAAAAAAAAAAATTTGAAAAAAAAACCAGTGTGTTAATTGCTTTTGGGCCCCACTAGTTTCTTCTAAAATAAAAAAAACCAAGGTTTTGTGAATAAGAAGCCAATGAATTTATAATTATAATTAGTTACCCATATTTTTTCCGGGGTTAAAAATTAAATATCTAGACGGATAACAATCCGGGATAATTTTTACTTGGCAACACTAAAACCAACTGGAATGGAATTTGCAGCACTTTACATTAAATTTGTTTCTGGTCTATAAATGTAAATATACAAAATGGCGTAAACAAGCATCTAAACTTTTTGGAAATTAGAGCCTCTTGTTTTATATAGTCCTTACAATAGAATGAACGTGGCTTAATCAAAATGAAATATACAATCTTGACAAAATCAAACAACAACCATGTTCTTTAGTCACAAACTCCTACTAGGAAAGGTAAAATTTATTCGTATAGTTTTGGATGCATATACATCCACTTAACAAAGGATGATTGTAAACAAATAAAAAAAGGAAAATGAAAAAACTGTTTAACCAAACGGGTCCAAAATGTAACAGGGGCTGGGGCATATTGGTAGAAAAAAATGTGGATGGTTAGAAAGCATGGAAAAAATTAATCCACGTGGGCTAATTATTAAAACACCAAGTCCTTAAGTTTTTAAAAAAAAAAAATGGACACGAATTAACCTTCATGGAATTATTTCGCCGTACTTTTTGGGGTAAGTTAAAAAAACAAACCGGATAACCTGATCACGGAGATCATTTTGCTGTAGAAGAGGGTAAAACACTTCGCATTTTTTTAGCACCAATCTATTTCCATTGTCTCCCTAAAAAGTTAATATATACCTTGGGTAGTAATCTTTTATACTTATTGTTTAGAAAGGAGAGATATTTTGCCTTCGAAAAAAAAGTCTCATGTGGAAAAAAACTAAGTTTCTCTGGCAATTTTTTTACTGATTAGTGATAAGGGGGGACTGAAACTGCCCAAAATACTTGTTGTTTTTGGGGGGACGCAGTAAAAATTTTTTTAAACCGGACACCGTGTCTGAGATACAACTTAGTGAGTTAGTGGAGTAAGGGGCCGTTTAGGGGGAAAAAAACTTACTGTAGATTTTAGTGGAATGTATGTGGGGTTATTTAGCCTACAAGTACCAGTTGAATATTTGAACTTAATTTGTCCCTACAACAACTCAGTACAATCTACATAAAATGTAAATTGTTAGCAAATCATTATGTTTGGGGACACAAAAACGGAGAAAAAAAAAACTTGAGCTAAAACCAGAAATTCATTTTAAAAATGTGCAAAATAAACTTTAAAGTAATTGTTTCTATAAAAAGTAATAATTAATTTCAAAACCTATGTGTAATTGTGGTTTGAATAAAATTATTTGTGAAACCAACCTGTTTTCTTATATTTTGGTAATAAAATAAAAAGAAAACAAGCAAAAAAAAATGATAATTTAGTGGAAATCAAAATATTAAAACAAGATCAGGGGAAATTAACTTTAGAAAACTTCTGTACTTTACATTGCTATAAAGTTGGGCGTAGGAGTTGGATAGAAGTTAAACACAAAAAAAACTACTAATTTATTTGAAAGTCTACAAAACTGGCATTCAAGTTTCCACGATTATAACAATATTAAACAGTATTGCAAGAAGAATTTACCTTTTAAATTCCTAGGATTAGAATGCAAAATGGAGTTTCTTTTTTTTTTTTTTGAAAAAGTATGCCAAAAAAAAAATAATAGTAAATCACTAATAATTAAGGGCACAATTACAAAAAGGGTTATTATAAACGTTACATTATTCCACATCAAATTGTGTGAATAACGTCCACACAAAGAAAAAGCTATATTTTTATTAAATCTAGTAGCCTGTAATTTTAAACGTATTGAACTTAACTTATTAAAATAATTTAAAGGAAAGAGTACTTTTCGCGCTGAAAAAAACTTCGGAAGGGCAAGATGGCAAGATGTTCCAAGGCATAGACATGCAAATATTGATCTCAAATAGGTGCCTCTAGCCCTCCCCCCGCCACTCGGGGGCGACAAATGCTCGATCGGTATATCAATAGCGGTGACATGTGATTGTTCTTAGAAGGGTAGGTACTAAGGTGATTTGTTATTTCTGGTTAGACCATATAAAATGTACATTTTTTGGGAATGCTATTAATTGTTTTGTTAGTCTGAGGACTTTAAGTACGTAATCATTCAACTGAGAGTTAACAATAACTCATTTGAAGAAAAATTACGTAGCAGTGATAAATGGGGTGGTAAGTAACGACTCGCACTGTAAAGGACTCTTTATAATTGACCAGATGGTAACATTAAGATAAGAATCAACTTTGTGTTCTGGTTTTTTAGTAAATAAACGCCTATACTATTTTTCATTTAATAAAACAGATGGTGGAATTGTTGCTAAGTACAGTTTGCTTTAATGCACTAGGTGTTTTGCAGGAATGTGTTTAGAGGTGCACATAGGAGTATTTGCATTATATTACCCATATACGAAAAAGCATTATTTTAGATTGATTTTGAAATAAATCCACTGGATAGAGTCCGAATTCGTTAGCGTAGTCCTTGAGTGAGATGAATGTGAAATCATGAAGTTTTATTAGTGTTTTTTTCAATCGTTCTGTGCTATGGTGATTGGCAAGAAAATATCTCAATCGACGAATATGTCTGTATCCTTATGTCTGTTGCACATTATATAAAGATGAGTGTGTGAGTAATCTGCATTATTTGTACGTAGTTGTGCCTCTAAGTTTCGATCTATTCAAACAATAATATTAATTAATGATGAAGAAAGAGGGTATCAATATAAAATCAAGATAGTGTAGGCTATCAAATTCGCAAAACTATTAGAAAAGTATTTCTTTGTATACAGTACATCCATATGGACACAAAAGAGTGTACTTGATGGCAAACTTAAAACAATAGAAGTATGCCCAAATTTTTCCTAATAAGGATGAAATAAAGCTAAGTGTTTCCTATTCGGCCACAGTGTGAAGTTTATAATTGAATTGAACATTGAGAAACAAATCGAGAATTGTGTATAGATTTCTCACCTCCACATAATACAGGTTTAATGCAAATGATTCATTAATATAAACATAAAAAACATATTAATAGAATATATCTGTAATAATCTCAGCGGATGAACTAAAGAAAAATTCCCCACGTTTCGCTCGGCTAGCTGGTCCGGGCTTCTTCAGCGAATAACCAGAATTAAAAATTATCGAAATAATGTAAAAAAAAATAAGGGGGTTAATTTGAATTAGAATATCTAATCGCTATCAGGGGTATGAAGTGCTATATGAGGCACAGATTGGATGGAAACTAATGTTGAAAATGATGTGGGAAGGGAAGGTGTGCATTTCGTGTGTATTTATGTTTAATGCCATTTGACACATATGGTCTGCTAACGTAGCGGGTAAACTATCTGAAGGTAGGCTTTCGATCATATATCGAGAACTACATCAATGTAGTGATAATGTAGTGTCAAACAATGGGTGTTATTTGGAAATGGTACCACATTGAAACCGGGTAAGTACGATAAATAATTCTGACGGACTAAATAAATAAATAATGGAATACGTTGGAGATTAGGAGAATTTCAAATAGACTGGCATCATATGTTTTTTTCCAAACCAAATATACAATGGCGTCTGCACTTGTTAAATCTTCACGGCTTAGAAGTACCACCAAGACGAACAAAACGAACTGTATCGTGAGATCAGATATAATGGATGAAATGCTAATATACGTAGGAGAAACATCAAGACTGTTGAAATAAGGGTGATGAAAGGATACATATACTTTGTTCGAGACGAATATTCCCCAATCCTCTGACGACATAAGGGAGATATCTATCCAGCCTTCTTCGCGTCATAGCATAAGTAGAGATTTAATAGAATAGAAAACAGTTGGATACAACAATGTGTGAGTTGGGCGCTGCTCTCTCAGGTGTGCGAGTATCTGTGGCAAGGCATAGGTACGTAAGACTGTTTAATTGTACCAGAGGGAGCCGGGTGAGCCTCAGAGTGCGACAGACAGCCGCACGCTAAAGGAGCGAGTCACGGATATGAACGGCATATAGGACCAGCACACTCCGATCTGCGTACCACGCGGGCGAGATGGAGTACTGTTTAGCTATACAAAGGCAAACTAATGATTAAAAAATGATTCAACATCTACTGCTCTAACATTTAACGATGCCTTTATTTGTTATTGATCTGTTGGAATATTTACTATAGTTAAAGCCTTCAAAGGTAACCCACTGCAATAGCACCTATCCTTGACCCGAATATCATTACATGATTGCACTATACTCCGATTGATACCAAGCCTAATTTTGCTATTTCTCTTTCATTTCATTTTCAAATTTTCACCGTATCTCATCAAACACAAACTGCGATCCACCGACTCTCTATAACCAATTCATGTCGATGTTCATATCCTTGTGAAGCAATATTTTCATATTCCGTGACATCTATAAAACACAAGCCTTAAATCACATTACTGTTTACACATTCTTTGAATGTTTGGTTGAAAGTAAAATCAAACCAAACTCTGGAGCAATCAATGATAAACAATATTCAAGAAGAAAATTCTATCAAAAAAGCCACGATGAACAACTGAGGACAACAATGAATATGACAAGAAAAACACGCGTAAAGACAATAATTTGAACCAAAAGGCCATCTAACCAAAATAGAAAAGAAAGTATGGGTAAGTTATTTTATTTATATTGCAAACCTCTAATAATACCTAACGGTACTATGAAATATATGTAAACATCAATTATTCTAGGTCAATCCGTTTTATATTTCTTGTCAATGTGTTTAATAAAAAAGCATGAAAAATATTAAGTATGTAATCACAAATAGGGGGCCTTTTGGCGACTGATATTTAATTTGGTATTTGTATCATTCCACGTTTGATATTGG